>PKRV01000596.1:6763-50122 GCA_003709505.1 Hyphantria cunea
GGTGCCGCACAGTACCTGTTTGACGCTCTTGACCGGTTGCAGCGGCGAGCAATCCGTATTATCGATAGTCCCGAAGCCACCGAGACCCTTGAGCCTCTACAGTTGCGTAGAGATATCGCCTCCTTAGCAGTCCTCTATCGCCTTTACCGTGGTGAGTGTTCTGAAGAGCTCTTGCAATTGATCCCCCCTCTCCCTTCCTCTACAGAACAACACGTGCCGGCCTTAGAAGTCACCGCTTTAAAGTGGAAGACATACGTTGTCGTACTCATCGCTTCGGTGTTTCCTTCCTGTGCCGAGCGGTCAAAACCTGGAACTCATTACCAGCGCACGTGTTTCCTTCCCACTATGATCTCGGGTCCTTTAAGCGGGGCGTGAAAAAGCATCTCACCAGGCCGCCATAGTGTGGGTCACCATGCTGCATTGTTCTTTTTCGCATTGAGGATGGTGACTACCACTCTTGGATTCTGCTCATGCTTTCCATCAGGCAGGGCAGCGTCATTTTGGCAGCTTAAATATATAAAAAAAAAACTGTTGTCTCTTAAGTTCTGAGTTACAAATGTCCACGGGCGACGGTAGTCATTTAACATAGAGTTACCTGACTCCTCCTTTAGCAAATGAGACTACAGAAAACTTGTACTGAACTTCGATATCGTGTAACACTTGGCCTTGGCCTTGGAAGTCTAATGGCAGTCGCTCCACGTAGAAACTCGAAGTTCAACCGTATCGTAGTAGACTTAAAGCCAGTCTAAACGTATTAGTAGCTTAAGATCTAATAAAAATCGGTCAAGTGCGAACCGGACTCACGCAGGAAGGATTCCGTACCAATATCTATACATTTCAAGCGTCTACCCGCTGCCGTTATCAATATCGAGCAAAAAATCACGTTTGTTGTATGGGAGCCCCCTTATTTTATTCTGTTTTTTAGTATACGTTGTTATTGGTTTATTGTTATTGTTTTATTTCTCTAAGGGATCGCATTAGAAACGAGGTGATCCGACAAAGAACCAGGGTCATCGACGTAGCCCACAGGATTAGCAAGCTGAAGTGGCAGTGGGCTGGCCACATTTGCCGAAGAACCGATAACCGTTGGGGTAAACGAGTTCTTGAGTGGAGACCGCGTCTCGGCAAACGTAGTGTAGGACGTCCACAAGCCAGGTGGAGCGATGATTTGCGCAAGACGGCTGGCAGGAGCTGGATGCGAGAAGCCATAGATCGAACTAAGTGGCGTGAAATTGGAGAAGCCTATGTCCAGCAGTGGACTGCGATAGGCTGATGATGATTGCGTCAACAGAAATACATCATCTCTAAGAAATCAACTCTCTAACTATCACCGTTCATGAGATACACCCTGGTGACAGACGGAGGGACGGACTGCGGAGTCTTAGTAATAGGGTCCTGTTTTACCCTTCAGGTAAGGAAACCTATAAACCATCCCAACAGCCAGCCAGCTTCGTGGAAAAATAAATTTACAGCTATAGAATGCTAAGCCGTATCACCAGTTGCAGTGATAAGAAAACAATAAATATTAAAACCTAATACCTATTAGCATGTACAAACAAGCTTATAGATGACCCCGATAAGGCTGGCTATGTAAATAGTGCCTACTTAGTGACCAGATAAAGACGACCCGTGTTGCGTTCCCACGCTTCTGCTGACGTAGCTTAACTTATTGTTGTAGTAACAAGTGAGTACGTTACAAAGATTATTAAAATGTATAGATAGTAGTTCATACATATTTATTTTAAGTATATAATGTATAATACCCCGCGCCACGCAGAGCATGTAAAGCTGACCACTGCGCCTGATCTCTACCTGGTCGTGTCGGATAACCAGCTAACCGGATTACGAGATTGAGGGAACAGAGATTGCACCCGGTTTGCGCACACACTTAAGCACTTTAACATCTCCTGTATAGTTGCCTGGTCTCCGTTGAGACTGCCCGCCGTGGCCGTAACAGGCTCGGAGAACATTAAATACATATGTATAAAACTTGTGTTAGTAATATCAAATCTCCTGAATAACTTCATCCTTTTCATTTTTTTACGGAACGTCACATTCGTATTTAAAAACGTAGATGTTTCGATCTAATCTGGACTGCTGATGAACATTCAAATGAAAATGTTTGTCGATCGACAGGAAGGAAGGTCCATAGCATTATTACTGCCTCGGTGGCGCAGTGATAGCTTACGCGACTGCTGTCCATGAGGTCTCGGGTTCGAATCCTGGGTCGGACCGAATGTTTGTATGATCTGCAAATATTTGTTTCGGAGTTTGGGTATTTTCTATGCATAATATTCATGTATTTACAAAAAAAAAGAAGTATATATGTATTAATATCAGTTGTCTAGTACCCATAGTACAAGCTTTGCTTAGTTTGGGACTAGATGGCGTTGTGTGTTAGATGTCCGAAATATTTATTAAAATATTTATTTATTTATTATAACATTCAGCATACAAATGGCCACAGATACAGTTGAAGAGTACAGGAACTTAGGATGGTGATGAAAAATAATTTCATCAAGCGTTAAAAAGGGGTTTTGCTCTCGAACCAATGCGCTTAGCAACAACCATAAACACCCGCGTCTGATCTGTTTAAAAAAGTTTTCATTATCTATATAACTAACTTGCATCATCAATCGCCCAATGCCAAGGTTGTATTAAAACAAATGCACAATAATCGTGATTATTGTATGTAAACTATTGCAAAACTAGGTTAGAAGGCGGCACATGAAAGCTTATGGCATGATAAATAACGTGTGTTCTAGGAATTAGTGCAAGTGTTGAATGACACAGGAATGCTGAACATAAAAATGCCTAGTTGTACTTTTGTATGTATATACGATTATAAAAATATGTGTGTTATCATACAGGCTGTATATTGTGTAGTTGGAATTAAACCAATGTACTAAGGAACAGCGCTATAAAGCTACTTTTTTACGATTTAATTTTCTGCCGATTGGATTGAGGCCTCATCGATTTTTAGTTCAGGTTCTTCTCGCAGTCCCCAGCTAGGAGTCTTGGGGTGACTTATCCTGGTTTACGGCCTGGCAGTTGCGGTAGGGTCATGCTTCCTATTGTATCGCTGACCATCAAATTTCAGTCCTTAGGCCATCTGGGAAGTGCGTCTAGTGTAGTTTCAATATCAACGCTGCATCTTGGCACCAGCATTAACATTGAAATTTCTCGACGTTACCTTCCCTTGTGGAAAATTTTCGGACTTTNTTGACCGGTTGCAGCGGCGAGCAATCCGTATTATCGATAGTCCCGAAGCCACCGAGACCCTTGAGCCTCTACAGTTGCGTAGAGATATCGCCTCCTTGGCAGTCCTCTATCGCCTTTACCGTGGTGAGTGTTCTGAAGAGCTCTTGCAATTGATCCCCCCCTCTCCCTTCCTCTACAGAACAACACGTGCCAGCCTTAGAATTCACCGCTTTAAAGTGGAAGACATACGTTCTCGTACTCATCGCTTCGGTGTTTCCTTCCTGTGCCGAGCGGTCAAAACCTGGAATTCACTACCAGCGCACGTGTTTCCTTCCCACTATGATCCTGGGTCCTTTAAGCGGGGCGTGAAAAAGCATCTCACCAGGCCGCCATAGTGTGGGTCACCATGCTGCATTGTTCTTTTCCGCATTGAGGATGGTGACTACCACTCTTGGATTCTGCTCATGCTTTCCATCAGGCAGGGCAGAGTCATTTTAGCAGCTTAAATATAAAAAAAAAACTATTGTCTCTTAAGTTCTGAGTTACAAATGTCCACGGGCGACGGTAGTCATTTAACATAGAGTTACCTGACTCCTCCTTTAGCAAATGAGACTACAGAAAACTTGTACTGAACTTCGATATCGTGTAACACTTGGCCTGTGGAAGTCTAATGGCAGTCGCTCCACGTAGAAAATCGAAGTTCAGCCGTATCGTAGTAGACGTAAAGCCAGTCTAAACGTATTAGTAGCTTGGGATCTAATAAAAATCGGTCAAGTGCGAACCGGACTCAGGCAGGAAGGATTCCGTACCAATATCTATACATTTCAAGCGTCTACCCGCTGCCGTTATCAATATCGAGCAAAAAATCACGTTTGTTGTATGGGAGCCCCCTTATTTTATTCTGTTTTTTAGTATACGTTGTTATTGCGTCAACAGAAATACATCATCTCTAAGAAATCAACTCTCTAACTATCACCGTTCATGAAATACACCCTGGTGACAGACGGACGGACGGAATGCGGAGTCTTAGTAATAGGGTCCTGTTTTACCCTTCAGGTAAGGAAACCTAGAAACCACCCCAACGCCAGCCAGCTTTGTGGAAAAATAAATTTACAGCTATAGAATGCTAAGCCGTATCACCAGTTGCAGTGATAAGAAAACAATGAATATTAAAACCTAATACCTATTAGCATGTACAAACAAGCTTATAGATGACCCCGATAAGGTTGGCTATGTAAATAGTGCCTACTTAGTGACCAGATAAAGACGACCCGTGTTGCGTTCCCACGCTTCTGCTGACGTAGCTTAACTTATTGTTGTAGTAACAAGTGAGTACGTTACAAAGATTATTAAAATGTATAGATAGTAATTTATACATATGTATTTTAAGTATATATGTATAACACCCGTGTCACGGAGAGCACGTAAAGCTGTCGGTTCTGCGCTGGATCTCTCTCTGGTCGTGTCGGATAAATATCAAATATCTCCTGCACAGTTGGCTGGTCTCCGTAGAGACTGGCCGCCGTGGCCGTAATAGGCTCGGAGAACATTATATACATATGTATAAAACTTGCGTTAGTAATATCAAATCTCCTGAATAACTTCATCCTTTTTATTTTTTTACAGAACGTCACATTCGTATTTAAAAACGTAGATGTTTCGATCTAATCTGGACTGCTGATGAACATTCAAATGAAAATGTTTGTCAATCGATCGGTAAGGAAGGTCCATAGCATTATTATAACATTCAGCATACAAATGGCCACGGATGCAGTTGAAGAGCTCAGGTACTTAGAATGGTGACGAAAAATAATTTCATCAAACGTAAAAATTAGTTTTGCTCTCGAATCAATGCGCTTAGCAACAACCATAAACACCCGCGTCTGGTCTGTTTAAAAACTTTTTACAGTCTATATAACTAACTTGCATCATCAATCGCCCAATGCCAAGGTTGTATTAAAACAAATGCACAATAATCGTGATTATTGTATGTAAACTATTGCAAAACTAGGTTAGAAGGCGGCACATGAAAGCTTATGGCATGATAAATAACGTGTGTTCTAGGAATTAGTGCAAGTGTTGAATGACACAGGAATGCTGAACATAAAAATGCCTGGTTGTACTTTTGTATGTATATACGATTATAAAAATATGTGTGTTATCATACAGGCTGTATATTGTGTAGTTGGAATTAAACCAATGTACTAAGGAACAGCGCTATAAAGCTACTTTTTTACGATTTAATTTTCTGCCGATTGGATTGAGGCCTCATCGATTTTTAGTATTCAGGTCCTTCTCGCAGTCCTCAGCTAGGAGTCTCGGGGTGACTTATCCTGGTTTACGGCCTGGCAGTTGCGGTAGGGTCATGCTTCCTATTGTATCGCTGACCATCAAATTTCAGTCCTTAGGCCATCTGGGAAGTGCGTCTAGTGTAGTTTCAATATCAACGCTGCATCTTGGCACCAGCATTAACATTGAAATTTCTCGACGTTACCTTCCCTTGTGGAAAAATTTCGGACTTTTTTCAGAAAAAGACTTTTAAAGAGTTTTAAAAACTTCCTCAGAGTTCTCCAGGTTTTTCTAAGAGAAAAGTCCGAAAAATGTTCACAAGGGTTGTAGGCCTCGTCTTCGGCGTACAGCGCAAACTTCACACCATTTGTGTATTATTTGTGTACCGAGAATAGCACATTGGTGACAGGGCCGCTACGTGAAAGCGTCTGTCTTGTTGGAAGGTGGCCACAATCTTCACTACTAGAAGAGGAATAGTAAATAGTTTGTAGGTATGTTAGCTAACGCCTTCTCCATGTCGAGGAGATCAGGAACGATCAGTTCATGCTTATTGCCTGAGACCTTGATGTTGTGTAGTACCATCGCTAGCTGGTGTAGCGTGAAGTATTCGAGGCGAAATCCGAACTGTTCGTCGCGTGGCTGAAGGTGGCGTCATGTGCAGCGGTGGCAGTTTCTTGAACAACTTCAACGTCGACGAGAAGAGGATTTTTAGTCGGAATATTAGATAGATATATGAATAAAAACAGTTGTTGGTAGATATTATTAACGTCAAAAGCTTTTAATTCTTGAAATTATCTGCCTTTACAATTATAATTAATGTTTGATTGAAAAATAATAAAATATAAATAAAATATAAATATTTAGAGGATAAATACGTATTTTTTCAATACATATCTGCCACTTTCATTTAAAAATAATAATTGGTGCCAAAGGTTGCCTGAAAGAAATTGCTTTTTAGCGATAAGGCCGCCATTTGCACATGGTCGTTTATATGTTATGCTCCTGAATGTAAACTGTTTTAACTGGTGTACAATAAAATTTAATCTATTCTATTATTTTTTTAATTTAATATCTCAAGGAAGATTAAAAAAAAAGAATCAGTAAAGGGTTGCCTAAAGGTCTAAACACTTTACTTGCATATAGAAATACGAAAATTTAAATGCATAACATATTAAACAATTAGAACTAATGATTCAGTGATTCAAACCTTAAATTTTATAATTTAACATAATGCCTTTAAAACTATGTTGTGTTCAGTAGACACTGACTTCAAAATCAGGATAACCTGTAACTTGACTTCGACAATATTTATCAACAATTTTAGGGCAAAAGTTTTTTTTATAATTACGTTATATTTTTATATTTTTTTCGCATTTTCTAAAAGTCCATAATATATTTATTATCTTTGCATAAGTAGGTGTTGTCTGTTAACCAGCACATCATGTAGCCAATATTGCATTATCACATTAATACTACTAATCGTATCTTATCTGATATAATATATTTGTTGAAACAATAATTAACAAACTAAAACTCTTACCATTCAAGTATTTTACTTACTCCATAAGTGTCAATATATATTCAAGTTATCGTTTTTTATCTTAATTTAATTTAATTATATAATTTATTAATAATTATAAATAATTGCAATTAATAATATAATACCAGGATACAATAAATATGAAGCGTTAACTGATACGGTGGCGGCGGGCAGGCGCCACAAGCAACGACACAACAACGCTGAGTCAGATTAGAGGAAATACTTCTACTAACTTATGCTCACTTGGTACTTTAGAATATTTATCGTTGGGTTTACATACAAATAAATGGTTATTGTTATAAATAAATTTACATGTAGAGGATATTTCAAAGGTTTGCATACATCAGTCCTCATTGTTCTAGGTATTAACTGTTGTAAATCGTTAGTAATGTTGAGTTGTGTATCACACATATACATACATATATTGTTTGTATGTTCGTAGATAACAGACAGAGTTTAGCTCTGCCGTCATTACCACCATGTACTTATTGTAGGTTTCGACTTTCAAACGCCCTAATATAGTTCAAAACAATTTACCTAGTAATTACGTTAGAGGTATCTACATACTTATCATTGTCCATCTTTCTTTAAATCGATAAAAATATGTTAAGTTATTATTTAATAAATAATGCACAAATGTGTATTTATTAAATAATCATGTATGTAGAATGATGTTTTATGAAATGGTTAGCAAGTAACAATTTTTTAAACCAATTTAAAATCTTTATTTAACTAATTAAGAAGAAATACCGCTTAATTAGTTTTAAGAATTCTCCATAAATATCATAAGTACAGTCAACTTTCCCACAGAACCATCTACTACGAATTTAACGCGACTTACGTTAAAAATGTCGTAAATATGAAATTATATTTTTATAGTGAAAAAAAACCATTAAGTGCGGTCACTAACAAGATATTTCAATAAAGAAAATTATATATTTTTTATAAAACCCATCGCTCGAACGTAACTTAATATCGGGGAAACCGGATAGCAGACAGTATGGCGCGGCCTTAAGTTTACTTTTTAATTTTGTTTTTTACTTTATCTACGGAGCTAAGATGTCGGTGGTGCTGCAAATGCACGCTACTCACACATTACAACCGGCTATATTGTATTTATACTAATTATTTTGAGGATGAAAGTCAAATTGTCACAAACTCTAAACATGAAAATATAAACCTAAGTGATAGATTTATAGGATCTATTTCAAGCGAGACATTGCTTAAGCCGCAAAAGAGTCTTTAAAGGACGCAAAATGTAGGGAAAATACTGCCCAGTAGTAGGTATGAATTATCTATAATATAATTAAAAAGGTTGACGAAATTGCTTCAGAAATTTTAATATTGCATTTAAGATTTTATAAAGGCATTGCTATGAATTGCTCATTTTCGTTTACAAATGTTGTGTGTTCCCTTGATTGTAACAATATTAAACAACCTAATAGCATGACGGAGTTCCCTGCGATTACTTGTAAAGCCGGTTGTCAGTTGTTTTTTGGTTTAAAAGCCTTAACCGAGTTTTTTACACCAATAAATAAAAATGAATTGTCTGTTTGTAATTATAAATTAACAGCTTTTCACTAAATACGTACAATACTTATTACAAAAAATTTTGTCCGTCTATTTGTTCTGCCTATCTCTGGAACAGCTAGACCAATTTTGACAAGACTTAAAGTGGTAGATAGCCGATGATATAAGGAGTAACTTAACAATCTTTCAGACTAACTTCTCCCTGCAGCGTTACCTGTTGTTGTTGTAACACAGCGAGGTACAGCTAGTCAATTAAACATGAAAAAAAGCTGGACTGACTTTCTTAAAAATTTATACTAGCTTGTTTTTTTGACTAAAATCAATTAAAACGATTTATTTTACGTGTAAAATAATTTTATCCGGAGAAACCGGATATTTTTAGCTCTTCAATTTTCACTTATACCCTCTTTAAACACCAATCACGGCAAGGACACCGATGCTTCATATTTTAAGAGGCAGTTTTTGTATCGTGTGTGATCCGATGGGTGATCGACACCAAACGATTGGACGACAACGCTTGTTTGTTGATAAGTGTTTTTGAATAAGCGTCACGTGCCGAGGCTTGGATAAAGATGGGTGATTTTGAACGAATGAAAGATATATTTGTTAGAATATAGTACAACATATGTTATCGCATTAAAATGAACCTTCAAGAAACGAGCGTACTCCTTCTTAAAAGGCCGGCAACGCAGTTGTGACGCCTCTGGTGTTGCGGGTGTCCATGGGCGGCGGTAATCGCTTACCATCAGGCGATACATCTGCTCATTTGCCACCTTTATCATAAAAAAAATACATTTCTTATATTCTACCAATTCTGGTGTACCAAATTTCAATCTTACGAACTAATCTTGTGTCTAGACAATAGTATTATAATAATATTTAGTTTAGGTCTAGACAGTAGTATATAATTACATTTCTTTATCACTGAACAATTCGTTAGTAGAATAGTATCATTTGCTTGAAAGTAAGTCAAATAATTTACGCTTAAATTGGTTTAAGTAAAGAATGTTGAGACAATTTGGTAACTTATTGTAGGTCCCTGTTGCTATACAGAAATTTTTTTTCGTACATGGCCGTGCGTTGTTTGGGTATTAGTAATTTACTGGCGGATCTATCATTTATTTGTCTGTTATTTTTTTGAAAAAGTGGTTATTTTCTATAAACAGCCATACATATTTCCTAAATAAAAAGACAATTTCTTAAATCATGGTTTGCACATTACAGTGTAATCTGCATCACTTATAGCCCTTGCACATGTGCGTACTAATTCGTAACCGTTATTTGTAAAGAAACGCTGACGCAGTTGAATCCGTTAGTTATCTATAGTTTAGTACGTTATACTAGTCGATTCAAAAATTCTATGTCTATTCAAACATCTCGGCTCCAATTAATCTTAACGAGATGTTAATTATCCTCTACTCTCAAGGTAATAGAAGAGCCATGCTGATTGACCGGTACCACCCTCTCACGAAAGACAAACCTAAAATGACAGCATTCGTGATGTCCTGTTTCTTTGAATATTTCGGACATCTAACACACAACGCCATGCTAATCTTCTCTGTATCGTTCCAATTTTAGTATATGTACTGCCGAAGCAAGTACAAGTACAAGTGCGAGAGGCATATAAGCGAGAACTGGAACGGAAAAGTAAATTAGCGTAACATAGGCTCCGACAACGTTGGAGGTGTAAAAAAAAAAAAAAAAAAAAAAAAAACTCATACAACGCCATCTAGCCCCAAACTAAGCAGAGCTTGTCTTATGGGTACTTAGATAACTGATATGAAAACATAAATACTTTTTTTTTTGTAAATACAAACATATTATATAAAGAAAACACCCAAACTCCGAAACAAATATTTGCAGATCATACAAACATTTGGTCCGACCCAGGATTCGAACCCGAGACCTCATGGACAGCAGTCACGTACGCTACCACTGCGCCACTGAGGCAGTCTTTGGTAAATGCGAGAACAAAAGCCCAATGATGCAGAAGGATCGCCAAAGGCCACCATAGTGTGGGGTCACTGGTTTCCAATAGGCAGAGTAGAGAGTCATTTTGGCACTATCTATAAATAAAAATTTTAACCGTAATTAGTGGGTGGTACCAGGCGTACAGAACTCTAAAGAGCTTTATTATACTCCACGAGTTTTGTAAGCCTAAATTCAGTGTTCTATATAACTCTAATCTACTATAGATAGTAAATAAAAACCATAGACGAATTGTATTATTACTTAATATACCTTATATAATATTAGACCGTCACAAATATTGTATCTTTTACATACATACAATCACGCCTTTTTCCCAGAGGGGTAGGTAGAGACAATTGATCTCCACTTACTACGTTCCTGACATACTTCTTTTGCTTCGTCCATATTCATTGTATCTTTTATTTCTTTACTTTATACAAGTTCCATTTCGATACGTATATATGTCCTACGTATGTCTTTACCCCTGAACTACTACTAATCTTAGCATCTCTAAAATTAAATGGACAACTTCCAACTCATCTTTATTTTTGTAAGTATTTTTCAAAAAGACTCATCATACATGTTTATCCGTCTGTCACCGATGAAAGCACAGCAACCCTTTCACTGACAGTACTAATATTTATGCAATACTATACCGCACACATATGACAACAAAGTCGATGTGAAAGGGTGGATTTGTATCGTTAGTGGATTGAAACAACATAAGTTGGGAAGAAGTAGAATGTATCAAGAAGTTCCAATTAAATATTGAGAGGTTCTTGACAGGGCTAGGTAAGTAGGAGTTACGTTGTGAAAAATTGCAGTTGAAAATACTACTTACATGTTCTTGTGCTCCTGGTAGTGTCACCAATAACTAAAGGTTTGTGTGTATAAAACAAATTATTTATTGGAGTGTCTTTAAGTTAGTTTGATTGATTAAAATCTCTAAAATTAAAAGGCAATAATNAAACTAAGCAGAGCTTGTCTTATGGGTACTTAGATAACTGATATGAAAACATAAATACTTTTTTTTTGTAAATACAAACATATTATATAAAGAAAACACCCAAACTCCGAAACAAATATTTACAGATCATACAAACATTTGGTCCGACCCAGGATTCGAACCCGAGACCTCATGGACAGCAGTCCCGTACGCTACCACTGCGCCACCGAGGCAATCTTTGGTAAATGCGAGAACAAAAGCCCAATGATGCAGAAGGATCGCCAAAGGCCACCATAGTGTGGGGTCACTGGTTTCCAATAGGCAGAGTAGAGAGTCATTTTGGCACTATCTATAAATAAAAATTTTAACCGTAATTAGTGGGTGGTACCAGGCGTACAGAACTCTAAAGAGCTTTATTATACTCCACGAGTTTTGTAAGCCTAAATTCAGTGTTCTATATAACTCTAATCTACTATAGATAGTAAATAAAAACCATAGACGAATTGTATTATTACTTAATATACCTTATATAATATTAGACCGTCACAAATATTGTATCTTTTACATACATACAATCACGCCTTTTTCCCAGAGGGGTAGGTAGAGACAATTGATCTCCACTTACTACGTTCCTGACATACTTCTTTTGCTTCGTCCATATTCATTGTATCTTTTATTTCTTTACTTTATACAAGTTCCATTTCGATACGTATATATGTCCTACGTATGTCTTTACCCCTGAACTACTACTAATCTTAGCATCTCTAAAATTAAATGGACAACTTCCAACTCATCTTTATTTTTGTAAGTATTTTTCAAAAAGACTCATCATACATGTTTATCCGTCTGTCACCGACGAAAGCACAGCAACCCTTTCACTGACAGTACTAATATTTATGCAATACTATACCGCACACATATGACAACAAAGTCGATGTGAAAGGGTGGATTTGTATCGTTAGTGGATTGAAACAACATAAGTTGGGAAGAAGTAGAATGTATCAAGAAGTTCCAATTAAATATTGAGAGGTTCTTGACAGGGCTAGGTAAGTAGGAGTTACGTTGTGAAAAATTGCAGTTGAAAATACTACTTACATGTTCTTGTGCTCCTGGTAGTGTCACCAATAACTAAAGGTTTGTGTGTATAAAACAAATTATTTATTGGAGTGTCTTTAAGTTAGTTTGATTGATTAAAATCTCTAAAATTAAAAGGCAATAATAATGTTTCAATGCCCAAGCTTTGCCCTGAGGCCCAAACCAAGATGAAGCACAGGCACTATTAATAATTACTTCTCTAGTTAAAATTAGAAGTATATTTAAGAAAATCAACAATCCTACTAATATTATAAACACTAAAGCTTGTATGGTTGTTTGTTACTCTTTCACGTAAAAATTACTCAACGGATTTGGATGAATCTTTACAGTAATATAGCTTATACATCAAAATAACACATAGGCTACTATTTGGCGCGATAACCGACATATACGCGGAGTCGCGGGCATTAACTAGTTTAAATATAAAATTATTATGTTTAGGTATTCACAATTTACTTTGAGTTCTCACTAACTAAGCGAACTACTTTTATAGAGTACATAAGATGTTTTCTTTTTAAGTTCCATCTCAATCTTATCTAAGTCCATAAAAAGACAACTTCAAAATATCCGTAACGCTTAAAAATAACAAGATTGACGTTTCCTTTTATTTTCTGAAAATAATTGGGTCGGTACGTACCTATCTCCATCAGGAACACATGTTCAAAATTGAAATCGGCGACCGAAAACTCCAAAAATTAACAAATAAACCCCGGAATAGATGAAACACGATATTTTCGCGTGAAATCAGGGAATATTGTTAAAAAAACAACCACTTTGTTATTTTTCTTATAATTCGTACGCGCATGTGCATTGTGGTTTTAAATTACCCACAGATGGAAAAAAAAACTTTTTTATTACCTGTCACCTTTTCACTTGAAATATGGACAATCGATTGTAGAAAGGGTCAATTTTTTTATTGACAATCGCCAAAAAATCAAACGCTCTTGTTAACTCTTTTAATAATTGACCCTTGGGAATTTGCCGTTGTTATTTTTTACCATTGTTGATTTGACCTTTCCTTTTACGAAAAATAGGGAAAAAATTGAATAAGCAATTGCTTTTTAAAATTTCAAGATTTATGAAAATCATTTAGCTTTCATTCCACGTTTATTTCTTTTTTTTAACAGTTTTTGCGTTTTGAGGATTGCAAAAAAAGATCAAAAAGAAAGATTTAATAAATGAATTTATAAAAATGAGATGATTTACTGTGTACTGTTTAAACTTAATTCTCATATATGTTTATATTGTAATTGATCTTTATAACTATTGATCAAAGATAAGATGTAAGTATAGACAAACGTTTCTCTTACAATCATATTAACGTAATATTTAAAGTTACTTTTATGACCCAGAGAGATAATTTAATCACTAAAAAAGTCTTATTATATTTAATATTAAATTATAAAATACATACACAAGTAATGACAATGACATTGAGACTTCGTATAGTTGGTCGACTACAAAACGTGCTAACAAAAAAAACCTTTAAGAAATAAAGGTTAACAGGGCGGCAACACTTTGAGAACTGTCCACAGACGTGAATGTGTACGGTGTTCAATTAGTACCCATTTAGAATTAAAACTAAAGCAATCCGCCACCGGACACAGCTGGCCCATTTCTAGCCACTATTTAGTTTAGTCTTGTCTCGTTAGTCATTCATTACACATTAGTAATGTTTTACAAAATACCTTACCATTTAAAATAATTAACTCATTGTAAACTCATCCTTAGGGACTTTTATATAGAGTATGACTGACTTTTGTTACCAGTAACACATAACTTTGTAAAAAGCAATGAGATAAACATGGCAGACCAACCCGAGTAAGATGTCAATCACCTGTCAGCTACGTCCCGCCTTCCTATAGTCTCCTGGTACTGCCAAACGTAATGTACTGGGATCCGTCTTGCTTTTTTAACACTGAAAAATGTTTTCCTGTCTGTCTGTCAAGCTTAAAACGTTTTAAGAATGTGATAAATGCTTAATGTTGAATAATTGTAACTTGTTAATTGTGTTGTCAAATGTACGGTGAGTGGTGGCTGTCAACGGGTTATGTTATTTCGAAACTATTTGTAGTTAATTAATATTATTTATATTTACTGTGCAGTCGTAGGGGCTAGGTATCGTGAAGTTAAGCCACAAATATATGTACATATTTATTTGATACATTTCATATAAATAATAGGAGGACTAGCTAGTTATCTCTAGCACCGACATTGTGCCTAGACAATACAAACCAGACATCATTTATGGTGCCCTAGTAAGTATCAACACTACATCTCAGTGTCTTTAATATTTCAAGAACGTTTTTGACGACATCTTTTAAATAAATTGTCCTATGTAGTATTTTCGGATAAATATGATATTCGAACCTTTAAGAAATGGCAGAGTTCAGACGTTTGTGGCAGCGGTTGTCACTTTCCATCAGTTATCTCATTTGCTTCATACACGATAATAGCAAAAAAATTGACTTGAACCCGGGCCATTCTTATAAATTTATTGACACCTTATTCATTAAAATCGTGTCAGTAGTTCAGGTGGATGTGGATGGCCCGAGGTACGTCTGGGTTCCAGGGTTTTCCTTTCTAGGATGCACCTGGTTCCCCGGCTTGTTGTACACGAGACGGCGTGCGGTTTTAGTCGGTTCGAATCCAACATGCCACTAGGAGGTGATATCCGAGGGGATATCCGCACAGAAAAAAGGTGGAACAGACTACCAATAGTCAGATAAAAACAAAAGGATCATAAATAATAAAATCGTTACAATAAATCATTGAAAACATGGACAGTATCATGTTTATTATTTATCCACAGACCGCAAATCAACGCGTTTGGTCCTTTCGGGGTTAATAAAATATAATTTTTAGTGAGATACAATGCAACCACACGCGTTCTATCTCACGAATATCGATTGTATGTCTATAAAACTGGGAATATAATATTTTATAGGACAACTAACGTCATATTTGACTGCCTCTGTGGCGCAGTGGTAGCGTACGCGACTGCTGTCCATGAGGTCTCGGCTTCGAATCCTAGGTCGGACCAAATGTTTGTATGATCTGCAAATATTTGTTTTGGGGTTTGGGTGTTTTCTATGTATAACATTACAAAACAAAAAGTATTCGTGTATTCATATCAGTCGTCTGGTATTCATAATACAAGCTCTGCTTAGTTTGGGACTAGATGGCGTTGTGTGTTAGATGTCCGAAATATTTATTTATTAATTATTTATTTATTTATATTGAATTGAGTGAAGGATTTCCCTTCCATTGAATTCATCCGTGAACATCTTGTCATCAGTTGATTGTAAACTTCGAACTTCAGTACCATTAACTACCAACATACCTAGCTTCAAGTTATGTAGTTAATTACCTGGTGTACAATAAAGTGATTTATTATTATTATTCTCTTTATTACATTTATATATACATATTTATTACATTTTTAAATACACAAAAAATAAACAATAATATATATTTAAAAATATAAAAAATAGTAGATTTTATTATTATTATTATCACTTAATTTTTTACCATTTGATTTTTTAACGAGGCGATTGTTACGATAATAAGTTGAAATTTCTTTTTTTTTATAAATTATTTTTATTGAGTTTTCATTTTTTTTTTTTATTGTTAAGAAAAACATAGCGATACGTTTATTAGAATCTGAATATCTCATCAACTCCCAGGCTATTGAATACTCGTAGTTACATTCGTATCGTAATAGATTAGCAGCTCTCTTGCGAAATAGGTACAAAATTATACAGTCAAGTTCAAAGTCAAGTTGAACTAGTTAGCTTGAAATAAAATGGCCCAAAGTGTGGGCCATAGTATGGTTCACCATGACGCAATGTTGTGTTGTCTGCATTCGTAATTACTAGTTTGGTGACCACTCCTCTTGAATTCTGTTCATGCTTGACATCAGGTAAAGTAGAATTAAATTGGTAGGCTCATCAAAAAAAGAATTCTGTATTAAAAATTAAAAATTACCCTTTTATTGCTTGAAATAAAAAATGTAAGAATCAGTTACCGGCTGTTATTATTAATTTCTTAAAACCTTTTCATCTTTAAAAGAATATATTTTAAAATTATAATTTATCTGGTTATTTTTTCAACCAGTGTGACATTTCGACTTATTTTATGGACAAAAAGGAAGAAAAGCAACAATACATTTAATTAACCCTTTCGCGCTGCAAGTCAAGACTTGTAGACAGGTGAATATGTTCTTTTGCAGTCAAGCTTTAGTAAAAAAAGATATTTCTTTTAAAAATGAGCTCATAAAACCTTAACTTGGTTACAACATCGACCCCGTAAAAATTAACAATGGAATTAAATTATTGACCCCTATTTTAAAATATCTTAAAAAGTCAAAGTTCGCATTTTTATTGATAAAAGGTCACGACTCTCACCGTCTTTTATTATTACATAAAAAATATAAACGTAAAACTAACAATGATTGTTGAGAAGCCCAAAGAAATTAGAAGGTAACTTTCCCACACACATTTATAATTTTTTTATAAAATTGAACATTTAGGTTACCCCTTTTCGTTTTTAAGTTCCTTATACAATAAATGATTAATGAAATAAATAAAATAAAATTCTACAAACATCAAACCTCTACTAAGTTCAGCTGGTTCAAAAAGCAATAAGAAAGAGAAACATGTTTTATTTATGGTGAGTACCGCCATCCATGGACACCCGCAACACCAAAGGCGTCATGCGTTACCGGCCTTTGTGGGATGGGGAGGGGATGGGCGAAGTGGTTGGGGTATGGGCTTCCAGTATCCTCACTCACTCAGTGAAACACAGCGCAAGCGCTGTTTCACACTGGTTTTCTGTGAGGCCGTGTTATCACTCCGGTCGAGCCGGCCCATTCGTGCCGAAGCGTGGCTCTCTCAAGGTTACAATCTCTTTTCCTAAATTATGTCCCTAATTTAGGGATATATTTTTTGCTATTATATGTATATTACTTAATATTAGTAATATGAAAAAATGACAACATAATCAACCAGCTGGACTGAATAACTACCATAGCCACCGTAGTACAAGCCAGTTGATTGAATAAAACTATCCAAAATCAAATAATCATAATATTTTTTTGAATCCCTTCCAAACCTGAAATTAAATATATTTACTACTTCAAATAAATAGTTGACTTCAGGCTCTCAACAGAGGTCCTTTCAACTGAGTGTGCAGAACGGAAGCGGCCCACTGTGCACACACACGTTTGAGTGTTTCGCAAACAACGCTTCGCAGCACTGGACTCCTGGTAATTCGCAGAATTTTCTTTTCTTTATTCAGATTGTTTTGCTAGGTTATTGTGGACACTAATTAGCCTCCTTCACCTTCGCCTTGTTTTTCTAAAAGTGTTTTTTTTAAAGAGAGTAAACATGTATGTACTGACTTTTTTCTTTACTACTTCTGAATACATTGAGAAGTGTTCTCTACTACATGTGTTTGGTGTATAACAAGTGATGACATTAATCATCTTATTAGCTGTAAGTTTTACCTAGCACTACTTAGGTACTTAAGTGACCGTTGCTAATAAATACTAATTCATATAGCAAAATAATAGATTTCACATGATTATAAATTGTTAAATAAATTTATTTACGAGTATTATATACCAGGAGTAAACTATACATGGAGTGAACTATCACTTAGCACAAACTTTTACTCTTTTGTAGAATATACTTTGTCATAAGGGTCTTATTCCCAACTGTATGCAGTCGGGTGTTGCCGCACATGCGCAGTCTAATTTTATTAAGTTACACCTTGGAGCTTTGATGCCCTGGTAGTTTGCAAGACGGTGGCATTCTCATCTTTCTTGGGAGGTTTCTTCATCTGGAAAAAAGTCCATCTTTTTGTGAATGTGTTTAGTGGCAAATGTATATAATTGCTATGCAATGGAAATTTTATTGGAATTATCAGCAGTAAGTAAAAGGTAAATAGTAAATACTTATTACCTACTAAATCATCATCATGATCATCAGAAACAGCGTCCTTTTGTAATTCACTGTTGGACACAAGTTTCTCCTGAGAAAGGAGGTTTTGACCTACAATTTCACGTGCTCCAAACGGGCGGGTATTGGGTTTGTCTCAAGTTTCTTTTTTCATAAGCTTATTTATATATAGCTATTCAATCATATACATTTTCAAAACTACATATGTTGAATTAATTAAGTCCAAATGCACATTACAATTTTTAATTTAAATTTCACGCGAGTTTAACATTTCGTTTTAATATGATTTTTATCTGTTCAGCCTCAGTCACTTTGTGAATCACAAGGGTGCTCTTAGAGTAAGCACACAAAGCAAGGGTGCAGGCAGGTGGTTAGTAAGTCTCACTGGCGCCTACTGTTTGGACACCGCCGTCGATCTCTAGCGTCCTGGTACTTTAACGTAAATTTGCACACATTTCGCAAAGGGGCAGCAGCCAGCGAACAAAGGGGAGGGTAATAATGGGATGCGCCAAATTTTGTTAACGAATCCTTTTTTTTAAGTGCATATGAATATAATTTCTTGACGTGAGAAATGTTATTACTTGAGGAAATAGATTGGAAGATTTTTAAATAAACTCAATATTTACCTACTACAATCAAACTTGGCGTGTTTAAGTCAGTTATTACAAATATTTCTATTTTATTAACTTCTTTTATACCACTTTTTGGACAACATTATCACTCGTGTTTCTAATTAAATATCATAACAGACAATTTTCTCGTATAGGAAATGTCAGAAATCTGTTAGAAAATTATCAATTACTTTTTTTAAATGCCTGTTAATTGGACAATCAACATGGAAGGAGAGGTGCTTTTAGCGGCTGTTTTCCAACCTTCATTAATTTTCGTCCATATAGTCACCAGTAAGAGTGTCAAAATTAGATTAATGGCCATTATTTCGTCATATCGATCAGCGCTGAAATGGCGTCGACTAGGCCATTAAAATGTTTGTTCTATTAAAAGGGGCAGTGGAAACAAACAAATTTCGGAAGATACCCTCTATTTGGACATCACTTGAGGGTGGGATGTGGTTCGAATTATTAGAAAAAGTAGTTCTGTTGAGATACTGAGAATTTACATTCTAGTTTAGAGATGTTATTGAATAGTTATAACTCAGTAATTCTTTTCTTCCTGTTGAAATTATCCTATGACTCGTAAAAAAGGAAATTAAAAAGTTAAGAACAAATTTACATAGAAGCTTTATTGACGACTACGACACGCCTCACTTTTTCTGCATCTCGCATTTCTTCGTCATTCCTCTGGTCATAAATAAAGTTCAATTTCAGTTTACATTGTAGTATATATAGAGATAGATAGAGATAGAAGATTTGGAAAGAGATACAAATTATAGCAGTTTTAATAAGACCCAAAATGTTAACCATCATCAACTACCAGGCTCCCAGAAATTATCAGGATCGTCAAATTATCTTGTTATACGCGTACGGAGAGATTTAAAATTGGAATAATTAATTCCATTTGTTGGCACGTGGCGGGAGATGGCGGCGCGTAATTGAGGAACGCATCATTACTGACACACTCCACGTGTATTGTGATCTCCTGTGATTTGGGTGCATTTGTTTTGTAATCCTGTAAATATGTATAGGACTATTATGGAAGATAATGGTGGTTTTTGTTGTGAAAAGCTTATACTTAACTTAAAAATAATGTTGTGTTAGTTTCAAATATACATTGGTATATTATTAACATTGAAGATAAAAAAAATCGTTAGTTAAAAACTGATTATCGTATAAAAAAGCTTTTCGCAGGATTTTTACAATTTTTTTAATGTTACTGCGTAGCTCTACAGAAACGATTAGAATCATACAGAAATTATGTTCTATTTAATTGCTACCCTTCCAATTCTTTTTTATCATCATCATCATCAACAACACATAATGTCCCACTGCTGGGCTCGGGTTTCCTCTCAGGAGAGGGTTAAGGCCATACGTGTATGGTCTTTTTTTATAAATCTACGGAACTAAGTATTAACATAGTTTTTTCTAAATATTGTAACCAAATTGAGAATCGAAACCAGACGCC
The DNA here is from genome assembly GCA_003709505.1 of Hyphantria cunea. NCBI lineage: Eukaryota > Metazoa > Arthropoda > Insecta > Lepidoptera > Erebidae > Hyphantria > Hyphantria cunea. The sequence goes on from PKRV01000596.1 coordinate 27,375, forward strand.
TAGGATGAATAGGGTGCGTCTATCGTCTACCAAAAAAAAACAATATAAAATTAAGTTTCCACGATCATAGGCAGGGTGTGGTGCGGTGCAATGGGCAGTGAGCGTGTGACGGCAGGCTGTGGTTTCCGCGAGACAACGCCTTTGCGGTTGCTGGCCCAACCGCACGGCCCTCTAATGTAACTTAGAACTTATTTACTGTACTTACATATTACTGGGTAGGTTTTCTTTAGCAGATAATGTAATTAGTTACTGGACTTTTTATCTAGAAAAAAAATATTTGCTGGTGTTTTATGTTATCCTGGTAGGTAAATAGTATGGTGGCAGTAAAGTGATGTGTAATTTATTAAAGATGCACTTATCCAGCAGTGGACTTTGGTAGACTGATGATGGAAGTATTCTGAGGTTTCACTCCGATTGAGGCCCACAAATTCAACCCATGTCGTAAGATGTAGATAGAAGGACAACAACTCACGACAACGGCACCGCAAGGAGAGTTACCCTTCTGGAAAACTAACCTTTAACAAACTGGCCAGCGTAGTACAGCAGATTAAAACTTTGCTACGAATATGTCTATATCCAGCAGGTAAACGATTAAAGAAACCGGACTCTCATATGGTTACGAAGTATCTATCTTAGTACTGGTTTTTCTTAGTTTGGTATCAGACTTAGATTGACGCGTGTGTGAAGTTATTTTTATTTAAAAATGTCGCATCGCCGCGCCGGTCCTTTGTAATTAGCTGGTCCATGAAGAGCATGTTAACGGGACGGTCACGGGACGCGAGTATGGAGTTCCTCACATAGAAACCTTCTTTGCTTCGGTCTCGTTGTGCACCATCCGTGAATATGAGAAGTTGTGGGAGAAATAATGTCAAATTATTATATACTAGTTTATTCCAGTGGCTTTGAGTTCGTGTTTTTTATGGAATATGGGGCAAACGAGCAGCATCAAAGGCGTAACAAGTGCATTTCCGCGCTTTGGAGTATGGGAAGGGGGATGTGGGGAGGAATTGGAAGTTGGAGTATGGGGTATCCCCACTCACTCAGTAAAACACGGCGAAGGCACTGCTGGTGTGTTGGTGGCGACCGTTTTAACCACTTGGCCAACAAAAATACATTTCTAAATTCATAAAAATTATATATGCATAACATCTAGATATAAAACAAATGATCATGCACATAACTTAAACAATTATCCTGGATTGAACCTACGACCACAAGCACAGCAGTTAATATCTCTAACCACTAAACTAACAGTCTCATCAGTACACAGACACTGTGCATAGCTCAATACCTTTTACATTTCATTAACACAAATTCATTAATATCAATCTTAGTTGACATTAATGTTTCATTGTTAGTTTATATGTAGAGCGTAGCAGCCGTCTCAGGTTCGTTACCCAATCAATTATTGAGTTTAACTGTCGCATATAATTAACTAATACAAGCATATTATATTTTGATATTGATACTTTATCTAAGAAAGCGATAACGACTCTTAAAACATTTGAGAATAAAACTGTATATTCTAACCAATCCTCTTATCTTAGACGCAAATATTTAGGGTCGATTCTCTTTTAACAATTGCCAACGCCACTATTCTCTTATATTATTGACTAATATTTATATTTTATGACTAATAGTTGTTAGTTTTCTAATTAAGTTTACGTTTTTAGAATGTAAACTTGGCTAGAGATGACGATGATAAATAAAATGTTACGGAAGAAGAGTGACTAACAATTCTTTCGTTGCCTTTCAGCAAGTAAATGATAAATGACAATTACAGTAACATTTTTAAGTTAATAATTGTTATATAATATAAGTTAACATTTTTAAGTAAATAATTATAACATATATTTTTATGAGTCGGACTTTACAGCTAGAAGGCGCATTTCCTAAGTCACACAATAAGAAATGTATTTTATTAAAACCGTGAATATTGATTAAATTAAATCTATGTTAGTTGCGTATAGGACCTCGGTTGGCCTTTTGAAGTAAGGACCATAGTTTTGTGTCTGCCATTTTATGGAATAGAGCAAACGAGCAGACGTATCACCTGATGGTAAGCGATTACCACCACCCATAGACACCCGCAACACTAGAGGCGTCACAAGTGTGTTGCCGGCCTTTGGGGATGGGGACAGGGAAGGGGGGAGATGTTGGGGTATACTGACTCGGTGAAACACAGCGCAAGCGCTGTTTCATACGAATTTTCTGTGAGTCCGTGGTATCAATCCGGTCGAGCTGACCCATTCATGCCTAAGCGTGGCTCGACCACGGCACCGCCAATGCACAACATCGGTTCCATACAATTTCAATACCTCATACAATACTATACAATTTCAATACTCTTCTAATCCATTATTCTGCAACTCCGTACAAATATCATATGATAACGGAGAAAAAACAAGGATTGCTACCTCCCCCTTCACATGTACTGAATGTTATTTTTTTATGCCCCCGTATCTTTCTAATAAAGTCTGTACGGGCCCGTATTCTATTAAGGTCCCTAATTCCTATAAAATGGCAAGAAAATCAAATAAATTTTCAAGTGGTTTCTAACATAAAATTACTTATTAATTTATTACATTTTTATATTTTATCTACTATGAACCACCATCGGCTCTCTATTAAAACAAAACGACAAAAGCGATTGCTTGAGTCAACAAAAAAACTCGCAAACGTACGAACCTTTCAAAAGCCTCTTTCATCCCCGGCCGGGAGCGGAAAGCTTCTACAGTCGAAGAAAAAAACTAAATATCAAGTTACCGTACATCTGGCAGTCTGGCGAAAAGGCACGAAATGAAAGGAAATTATATTTGGTAGGTATATTCCTTGTAGTTCATGCGAGCCTAGTACTTTAGAGAGACTGTATTTTATGTTTCCTTTCTTTCAAATTGTGTGTACATTTATTTCTATTTTGTATTTTTTACTCTTGTTTTTTAGTTATCATGGGTACAATGACGCTTTTTATAAACAAAGTTTTATTATCTACACCTGCATGTTTGTTTGTTTGTAATTTTATGCTGCATTAAAATAAATTTATTTACGGTTCATAATATCCCTTCCTATTCTATCCAATCCTATCCCTTCTTTTTTAATATTAATCCTAATCAGGATATTATAAAAATCTGTGACTTCTAAGATACAGATCAGGTTGGCAAAGATAGACGTTTTTATCACTCCAATTTGTTCATTTGCCTTCTATAAGCTTGAGATTGATACTAAGTTTCTCTATTATTACGATTTTGTGTCTAAACTACTCAGCCGATAATCGTGGCATTTTGCAAGTACATGGCACAGAAAACTATTGTACTTTGAAACTATACTACAAAAACTAGAACATATTACGTATTTCATAAAATTTAATACTAAAATATTATAAAAATATGTAACTATATTAAATTTAAATTAAGATACTAGGAAACAATAAAAAAACAGGAACAATGTTTACATACAAGCGTCAAAAAATTCCTCCGCGCCTTCGCTTACTTGTAGCGTTCCCAGAAGGCTGGCACTGCCACGTTTAATGGCAATGCTAATTCTCTGTGCTTGAAAAAAGCCGGCCTTCTGGTCATGAGAAGCGTCCATCAGTTGTTTAGCTAGTTGTTTAAACATAGCACGAGCACTCAGACCCCATGTACCTGGCGTCTCGACTCCAAGCGCTTCAAAAATGTAATTACCTATTAGATTTTGGTATTTACGCCGTTTTAAGCTTTCTACAGAACCAGTAACAGAGCTTGCATAACCAGATATAATTGGATGATGAGATGGCGTGAGGATATCGACGCAAGTTTCGTCTCACACCAAAGGCCTACCCATCTTCCACAGAAGTAACGACATACCATTCCATTGCCATGGTCTCGAATCAGACCATTTGGTTCACGTACAGCTGGAACGCCGGCGGTAACTAGAGCACAACGGATAATGTCATTAAAACTGTCTTATTTTTGTGGAGAGTATTTATTTGATTCTGTATTGCTTCATTTTTCTACAAACATAACATCGTTAATTGCATACTCGTCATACAAACTTGAATCATTTACACAAAATAACTTTGTAGTCAGTAGACGTCTTTATCGCGTGGGTGAGGCCATATCGTAAACTATACTTTTATTCCTACAACATTGTTACAAGCGATTACTTCGCGAATTGTTTATGGTTATGCCTTCATTACTGGCACAAACGATCTCGATGATTCAAAACAAGAATGTTTACATGTACTTTCTGTTCTACTTATAAGACTATTTATTTCAATTTCTCAATATTTTCTAGAGTTATATCGCCCTGGTACTTTACATTTGTTATATCAATTCAATCCAGTCATTGTTTGTATGTAATAAATTTAGTTAGATACCTTACTTCTTCTTTATAGTTTTTATGAATTAGACGTATACTCCACTCAAACTACGCAACAGACTTTAATGTGTTGTTTAGGTGACTCTACATATTGATCATAAGTCATAACCTCCTTAAGTCTATTTAAAATATATGTTGTACATATCAGAAATATTGTTGGAAGTCAATATTCAACAAATCAGTTGATTATAAACAGCAGAAACAACTATTTATCACATTTCACTACGTAAAGTGTAAGAACATGTCAGAATAAAAAAATAGTAAGGATTAATTTAATTAACACACTCACCAAGACAGCAGATTTTATAAAGAGGTGAACACCTAGCTGCTCGCCCTGCGTTCTCACAGGCTTAGCCACGTGACCTATTCAATTAAATGGTTGACAGGTAATTTGGCGCAAAAGACGGCTTGACGTCCGTAGATGTTCTATATTCAAAACCTTAATTAGACTACATTAAAATGGTGTTTTGAACCTTAAATATAATGCATTAAGTACGATATTTAGAATTGAATGGTATTTAAGAGAGTTGATATTTTACAAAGTATTTTGAAACCTATATTCAGGCTGAAATTTATAAAGCGTGCTTAGGCTTTGCTTAGACTTACTTCGCGAGTTAATTGTGCATTGAAATTATTAGTAGTAAGTTTCAGTAGTATAGAACCTTAATGCAATGACTACTTGTATCGCTTATGGTTTTGGCAATCCTCAATTATTAGTGGTTCAATTTGTCAGCAGTTAGTAGCAAAATTACATCCTTCACCGTAATCTCTGAAAATCGATACCTTTTTTCAAATTGTTCATCGCACAAAATATACGGATCTTGATTAAATTCATGGTGAATATAAAATTTAACTTGTCAAACGATTCTATCAATTCTATACAGAATATGTTCTATTCTCTCAGTTTTTCTTCATCGTATCCAAAACCAAATTCGCAAGAAGAGTATCGGATGTCCGTGAGAGTATGCCAGGTTCAATGTGAAAAAATGGTTCGATTGTCCAGCTAGAAAAGCCCTAATCTAGTTTAAAAGCTTTGCAACGGAAGTCCATAAGGGCATGCCAAGGTTTAACTAAAAAGTTCTTTTTAAAAATAGGTAATTATTTGCGATGAAACTAGAGACAACCTCAAATATTGTTATGACGATTGACAAGTCAAAGACACGTTCTGTTTTACTTGTAGACTACATGAGCCCAATAGTATTACCCGCGGTATAATTTTACCCGACCGGCGGGAACGCCGTGGGTCTAATATTTTTTTTAAATCTATACTGTTCGCTAATACTCAGGAATAGACACAAAATATTTAGGAAGAGTTTAGTATCATACATTTGTACAGATTTTTTTTGTATATAAACGTATTATTTTTGCATGTTTCCACTTAAAATCAATGAAAAGTAACGGTTTAAATTGATTGAAATACAATTATATGATAAAAATTTTAAGATAACTACTAACCTTTTAGTTTATTGCAACTATTTCAAAACTAATATGTCTTTGAAATACCAAGAATTTAAATAAATATGCTATGCAAATTGAAACGTTAAACATGAGCTCCTTAGCATACACTCAGTAAATTCTTAGACTATAAATTCAAATGCTAAGATTACACTGAGCAGGAACTAGTGTCAGTTTAGCGTAAGCAAATTCTGAGCAAGGCCTAAGCACGCTCTATGATTTCAGCCTGAGTGGTCTATGGTTGATAATCAAATGGCAAAGAAATTAATGGGTACATAGAGTGGAATATGTAATAATTTTTATATAATGAGTGTTTTTTGTGAAATTGCAGTTGTTAGTACTACGAATAATGTGAAGTTTAGCAAAAGTCAAAATTCGAGTTTTGCCGACCTACTTTTCTTGCTTTTTTTTTAATCTCCCAACTGCTCCAACCTAAAGAACATGTCTAGAGAAAATGCTTATTTTTATCCCGTTACGGTGAAGGCAAAAGAAGGTTAGGTTAAGTTAGTTTGGTTAGTCTATCTGCGTATTGTAGCTCCTAAACTACTAAACCGAATTAAATTATTGTGTGTGAATGTGTAACATAGGCTATAGTTTAAAATAAATGCGAACTGGGGGATAGATTTTTTAAACTTTTTCTTTTAATAAAACTAAAAAATAAAGCTCATAACTTACATAAACATCTTTATTATTCTTTACCTACTTTAAATATTGAATGTTGATAAATAGATAGTGTGCGCTTGCGCATCGCCAATTTACAGATCAACTGACTACTGTTTGAGCTTATATATGCATAATTATTCGACTTTTTTTTAAAATTTAAATCAAATCAACTCGCTTTTTACTGCAATATGTGTTGTGGGTTCAATCCCCGTATTGTTAATAGTAGAGTCACGCTGATTTTAGAACGAACGCGCTGAAAGTGCACCTGAGGCCCTTACCCTAACCCCTCCCCTTAGGCCCCTCCACATCCCTATTCTCCTCCCCATCCCCCAAAGATCGGCAACGCACTTGTGACGCCTCTGGTGTTGCTAGAGTCCATGGTCGGCAGTAATCGCTTACCATTAGGTGATACGTCTACTCGTTCGCCTCCTATTCCATAAAAAAAAATCAAAAAGTTTAGAAAGGAAACGGGGACTGTTAACCATCTTAGTTATAACCTAGTATCTTTTATCCATCTCTCTCTCTCATCTTATCATATCAACAGCTTTAAAAAGTCTATTAGCTTTTCCTTAGAAAGCAATATTTGGGTTTCTAAGCAACGCTGGCAAAACGAGTTGTTGGGCTTATTTAGTTTTCCCTTCTTTTGCACTGATAGTTAGTTCCTTTAGTCGCCTTTTACCAGGGACCCATAGGATGAATAGAGGTAGCAAGATTCTCCCACCAAACGCATACATTCTACCTATATATTGGAATTAGATGTAGTGCGGTAAAGCTATCAATATGTACAACGTGTCGGTTTACCTCTGAGTCACTTGATTTATTACGTTTTGCATGCGACTACGACGTTGAGAAAAGTGGAGCTGAGACCAATTACTATTACGAAACTAGATATAACTTTGTTCTGTTTATCTGCAGTAGGTATTATAAAAATGTAAAATTTGAAAGTACGTATGATGTGTGATATCAGTTCATGTGTGAAATTAATGCGTGACGGCTATTATGTTACATTGACTAGTAGTGACTTTAATTGGTATTTCTTTTTTTTTCTTTTTTAAAAAGACAACTCCCGCATTAGGAATATACATTCCTGTGTCGCGGGGATCTTTACAATTTATGGATCACACAAAGTGTTGTCCCGTGTAGGATTTGAACCCACAACACTTGGCGCAGTAGGAAGTGGTGTGGCGACCACTGAAACCACCAGGCCAACCGTGTAGTCTTCTCTGCTATAGCTCGTCATGCTCACTAAAATGTCATTGCTTGCGGTGTCATCGTGAGCCGTGTCGTTTCCTTCCCGACAATATGGCGACGGAGCTGATGGCTGGTCTATGCGTCATTGAAATTCAGGTGGCAACATCTTTAATACTGTTGCCTGTCATGTAATACTTTCAATGTTGTAACTGAATATTTGACTTTTAAAACAGTGGCCATAAGTTTCTAGCCAGTATTCTTCTTATAAGGTTGCATGCACTTTGGAAACTGAAAGTTATAGATCGACACAAGCGGGCAGTAGATTTTGGTGTTTTTATCTTGACAATCCAGTACATCTGTGGCGTATGTTTGTGTCGATCTTTGATTTTTAACTGTAGCTTCAATTTAACGTTCATCAATGTCACTTAGTGTCTTAATTGAATAAACGATTTTGAATTTGAACTTCTGGGAAAGTTTTACATCTGCATTAAATAGGTCGACTCGAACGAAATTATACTATTTAAGTTTCGTTTCTTGACCTCACAGAAAACCGTTTTAGTGAGTGATAAAGAAAAAGGACTTCTCCTCCATATATGTTCAGGTAGTTTGGATAAACTCCCATTACTCCATCATTATTTATATTCCCAAAATGTGTTATCCGTCATCGGGCCATTGTTCTATCTTTAATCTGTTTGCCGTCGTGTTTGCGGTCGCCATTTGAGTCCGGTTCAGTCAATATTATACCGATCGACTTAGCTTTGTGTCTTTCGGCGGAGTGTTACCGGTTTTTGGGGACTTAAAATGACGCTTTTAAGTTAACATCGAACTCTGTAAAACCTTGGATTTGTGCATAGAAATAATTTTCAAATTTCTATATCTGTTCTTTACAACCTTAAGACCAACCTTAAGGTATTCTATATAACTGTTCTCTCGTTTGAACTCTTCTAGAATTCTGATGCCCTGGTAATTCCGATACCAATATTGCTTTACAGGCATACCTTAGCACAAGAAAGCGCACTTTTATCGGCATCTAACAATTCCAATATCATGTGGAGTGCGTGTTCGATGTGTTTTGCTTTAGTGTGTTCAAACCGAGTTGTTTGTTGTTCAAACCCACTGCTGTTGTCTGGAGTGGTAGTGAACCGTGTGACTTGTTGAGACGCTTAATAGCTTCATTATACTCATTTAAACAAAATTGTACGAAATGAAGTTGTTTTATTTAAAGTTTTTGCTAAACATTAAACAAATCCTCCCTGGATTTATGATCGGTTTGGATTCAGAAACAATTAATTGATTTCTTGCCAAGAGACAGTGTTCGTTCGCGTTTAAGCTGTCATAATATATTTAGATCATAATTACATAATTTTTAAATCAAATAAAATTGTTTTACGTTTAACAGTAACCCTATAGTGAAGTATATACACAGTATTCTATTTGAACCGACTGCAACCATAGATGAGTCAAATTGCGTGAAAATATAATGAGAACTTAAAACAACTGCTGCTAAACTATCAGCCATGTCTCAAACAACCTTTTTTAATACAGAGCTACCCAAAGTTTTTTTTTTTAATATTTCGGGTTGTCAATCCTTTTTTTTTAATACAGACCCACCCAAAGTTTTTTTTTTATTTTGTGTGGTCAATTCGAGCATGTAATGCAGCATCGTACCTCACATTATAGCGGCCAGCTCAAGTGCTTGTGTTAAAACCTTGCTAGAGTTCCCTAGATCATAGTTAAGGAACACATGTACCCTGGTACTGAGTTCCAAGTTTTGATTGATTGGCTTAGAACGAAGAGTCGACATGCCCCGCCCCTTACCTTATTCATTTATATCATAATCGGTTGCGTAGATTCAACCTGAAAACAACAATCATACCTACAAAGAAATGTATTATATGAAATGCAACTGCCTCTGTGGCGCAGTGATAGCGAATGCGATTGCTATGCTAGAGGTCTCGTGCTCGATTCCTGAGTCAGCCGAAATGTTTGTATGAACTGCAAACATTTGTTTCGGAGTTTGGGTGTTTTCTATGTTTAATATATATGTATTTACAAAAAAGTATATAAATATTGATATCAGTTGTCCAGTACCCATAGTACAAGCTCTGCCGACTTTGGGACTAGATGGCGTTGTGTGTTAAATTGTCTGAACATATTTATTATTATTGTTATTTATGTACTTTTAACATTGTGCAAGTGTAAAACGATTTTTAATAAAATAAATCAAAATTTCAACCAATAACTTCTTTGAAGAGGGCTTCAAATATTCGTCTGTTTTTATTTTACCAAGTGCCAACACAACAAAAAACATCTCAATTTTTAAGCTTTTTATTTTCGAAGGGGAGGTGCTTCCTCAAAGGCTTCTGTGTTGGTGTTCGTTACCATTTGTTTATAACTTTCCCCCAACCTGTCTGTTCTGCGGAAAGGGTTGGGAAACCAGACAAATGTCCGCCCTTTATTTTGTGTAAAATTGAGGTAAGTTTTTAAACTTATCTTTTTAAAACAAAGGTAGAATGTTTGTACAAATGAACTCTTTTTTTGTTCGTTGACGTCGATGTCTGTCTGTCTGTCTGTGTGTGTGTGTGTCTGTCTGAGGCATCGTAGCTCTCAAGCAGATAGACCAATTTCAATGCGTTTTTTTATATTAATTAGAAAGCCAGTTTCCTTGCGATGGTTCTTAGCTATGTTTGGTTAATATGCCTTCACGATTGGCCTAGTGGTTTAAACGGTGACGAGGCGGGCAAGTTGTTCGAGGGGGTGCTCTCTGCCCGCATCGTCCGGCACCTCAGCGAGGTGGGCCCCGACCTTTCGGACGCCCAATTCGGGTTCCGAGAGGGGCGTTCGACGGTCGATGCCGTGATGCGCCTGAGGGCCGTGACCGAGGAGGCGGTGAGNCGTAACTTGATTTATTACGTTTTGCATGCGACTACGACGTTGAGAAAAGTGGCGCCCAGACCAACTACCATTACGAAACTAGATATATCTCTTTGTACTGTTTATCAGTAGTAGGTATTATAAAAATGTAAAATTTGAAAGTACGTATGATGTGCGATATCAGTTCATGTGTGAAATTAATGCGTGACGGCTATTATGTTACATTGACTAGTAGTGACTTTAATCAGTATCCCTTTTTTTTCCTTTTTCAAAAAGACAACTCCCGCATTAGGAATATACATTCCTGTGTCGCGGGGATCTTTACAAACATACATGAAACGGACACAAAGTACACCCAGACTTAGAACAACAATTTATGGATCACACAAAGTGTTGTCCCATGTAGGATTTGAACCCACAAAACTTGGCGCAGTAGGAAATGGTGTGGCGACCACTGAAACCACTAGGCCAACCGTGTAGTCTTCTCTGCTATAGCTCGTCATGCTCACTAAAATGTCATTGCTTGCGATGTCATCGTGAGCCCTGTCGTTTCTTTCCCGTCAATATGGCGACGGAACTGATGGCTGGTCTATGCGTCATTGAAATTCAGGTGGCAACATCTTTAATACTGTTGCCTGTCATGTAATACTTTCAATGTTGTAACTGAATATTTGACTTTTAAAACAGTGGCCATAAGTTTCTAGCCAGTATTCTTCTTATAAGGTTGCATGCACTTTGGAAACTGAAAGTTATAGATCGACACAAGCGGGCAGTAGTTGGTGTTTTTATCTTGACAATCCAGTACATCTGTGGCGTATGTTTGTGTCGATCTTTGATTTTTAACTGTAGCTTCAATTTAACGTTCATCAATGTCACTTAGTGTCTTAATTGAATAAACGATTTTGAATTTGAACTTCTGGGAAAGTTTTACATCTGCATTAAATAGGTCGACTCGAACGAAATTATACTATTTAAGTTTCGTCTCTTGACCTCACAGAAAACCGTTTTAGTGAGTGATAAAGAAAAAGGACTTCTCCTCCATATATGTTCAGGTAGTTTGGATAAACTCCCATTACTCCATCATTATTTGTATTCCCAAAATGTGTTATCCGTCATCGGGCCATTGTTCTATCTTTAATCTGTTTGCCGTCGTGTTTGCGGTCGCCATTTGAGTCCGGTTCAGTCAATATTATACCGATCGACTTAGCTTTGTGTCTTTCGGCGGAGTGTTACCGGTTTTTGGGGACTTAAAATGACGCTTTTAAGTTAACATCGAACTCTGTAACTAAGCCTTAAAAACCTTGGATTTGTGCATAGAAATAATTTTCAAATTTCTATATCTGTTCTTTACAACCTTAAGACCAATACCTTAAGGTATTCTATATAACTGTTCTCTCGTTTGAACTCTTCTAGAATTCTGATGCCCTGGTAATTCCGATACCAATATTGCTTTACAGGCATACCTTAGCACAAGAAAGCGCACTTTTATCGGCATCTAACAATTCCAATATCATGTGGAGTGCGTGTTCGATGTGTTTTGCTTTAGTGTGTTCAAACCGAGTTGTTTGTTGTTCAAACCCACTGCTGTTGTCTGGAGTGGTAGTGAACCGTGTGACTTGTTGAGACGCTTAATAGCTTCATTAGACTCATTTAAACAAAATTGTACGCAATGAAGTTGTTTTATTTAAAGTTTTTGCTAAACATTAAACAAATCATCCCTGGATTTATGATCGGTTTGGATTCAAAAACAATTAATTGATTTCTTCCCAAGAGACAGTGTTCGTTCGCGTTTAAGCTGTCATAATATGTTTAGATCATAATTACATAATTTTTAAATCAAATAAAATTGGTTTACATTTAACAGTAACCATATAGTGAAATATATACACTGTATTCTATTTGAACTGACTGCAACCATAGATGAGTCATATTGCGTGAAAATATAATGAGAACTTAAAACAACTGCTGCTAAACCATCAGCCATATCTCAAACAACCTTTTTTTTTAATACAGAGCTACCCAAAGTAATTTTTTAAATTTCAACCAATAACTTCTTTGAAGAGGGCTTCAAATATTCGTCTGTTTTTATTTTACCAAGTGCCAACACAACAAAAAACATCTCAATTTTTAAGCTTTTTATTTTCGAAGGGGAGGTGCTTCCTCAAAGGCTTCTGTGTTGGTGTTCGTTACCATTTGTTTATAACTTTCCCCCAACCTGTCTGTTCTGCGGAAAGGGTTGGGAAACCAGACAAATGTCCGCCCTTTATTTTGTGTAAAATTGAGGTAAGTTTTTAAACTTATCTTTTTAAAACAAAGGTAGAATGTTTGTACAAATGAACTCTTTTTTTGTTCGTTGACGTCGATCGTCTGTCTGTCTGTGTGTGTGTGTGTCTGTCTGAGGCATCGTAGCTCTCAAGCAGATAGACCAATTTCAATGCGTTTTTTAAAATTAGAAAGCCAGTTTCCTTGCGATGGTTCTTAGCTATGTTTGGTTAATATGCCTTCACGATTGGCCTAGTGGTTTAAACGGTGACGAGGCGGGCAAGTTGTTCGAGGGGGTGCTCTCTGCCCGCATCGTCCGGCACCTCAGCGAGGTGGGCCCCGACCTTTCGGACGCCCAATTCGGGTTCCGAGAGGGGCGTTCGACGGTCGATGCCGTGATGCGCCTGAGGGCCGTGACCGAGGAGGCGGTGAGCTCTGGCGGCGTGGTTTTGGCGGTGTCTCTCGACATCGCCAACGCCTTTAATAGTCTGCCATTCAGCTGCATCAGGGAAGCACTCCGCTACCACGGGGTGCCAGAGTACCTGAGGCGGCTGGTGGCAGACTATCTAGAGGAGCGTACCGTCGTGTACAAGGACCGTACTAAAACTAGATANAAGAAAAAAAAAGAAAAAAGATTCTGCTTATCAGTCAAGTATTGGATCAATCATATTGAGAAAATATAGACTAGCTCCAGTTTTAACTAGAGATATGTTATTGAAAAGACTGTTATTCGACCCCTGTAGGCGGTATAATAGGCCCAAACCTCTTTTCTAAGGAGAAGCCTGTGCTACTCCTAATCCACTCATTAATAAAGGCTATTAATTATGACAACGAACCTTTATTGAACATAAATAATTTTATCACACCGTCATCATCAACTCTCAAGTCAATAAGCCTCTTCAATGTCACGTCACTTGGTTCGATCCTCGGCTTAGTTAAATAATCACGTACTAAATCAAAGATACTAAAAAATTTTTTGTGTCTTTGGTGTATTCTAAAAGCGAGTCTTCTTCACGCGCATCTTCGTACCCCTTTAGACAATTTAACTTAGAATGTCAAGCAAAAGTGTAAAAAAAGTAAGCAAGTAAAAAAAGGACCCCTTATAGCATCGCTTTGTTGTCCGTCTGTCTGTATGTCAAGACCCCTTTTTTTTCAAGAACTCGTGGAGGTATCAAGCTGAAATGCATACTAAATACTCAGATCTGCTGTCTGACTAACTCTTTAAGCTGCAAGTTTTCCCGTGAACTCTGGATCTTGAAATTTGGTTCAAAGCACAGATAAAGGAAAAATTGCGAACACCATAAATTTTTAGTAACATCATGTAATATACGTACAGGTTTGTACGGAACCCTCGGTGGGCGAATCCGACTCGGACTTGCCCAGTTTTTTTTTTCAAACTATCATTTGATACACGCGCATAAACCACTCGCTCGTGAAAAATACAATAATTGCTGCGAATGCAGCAACAAAACGCATTCCGCCATGGCATTATATTGTTGGTGACATTACCGTTTGTTTATCTGTGAGCGAGCTTATCTGTTACTTTGTCTACCTATGTAATATAAATAACTTATTTATAGGTACTGCATGACTTATCACTGAGGTCTATTTACTATAGTTATTGGCCATAACTGCTTAGCTTAAGTTGTTAATACTTGAAACATATTTTATTTTACATACTTTTTAGCTTTGCTTTGTGGGGTGGAAGAGAGTCATGCCAAGGCATTGTAGGAAACTAGAATCAAGCTTAAGTATATATATTTAATGCAGTAAGAAGAAAACATAAACTTACATGATTAATGAATAGGTTTGTAGAGTTATCATTATTCAGAGTCATCTCAATAGGCCGACATAGTGTGGATCACCAAGCTGCATTGTTGCATTATCTACATTTGTAATGAGTATGACGAGCACTACTCTTGAATTCTGGTCAGGCTTACCATCAGGTAGAGTAGGCTCTCTGTAACGGGCTCATATATATATATATATATAAAGGTGCTATTCATCCCACGTGATGGTGAGGTCAGCTACATGCTGTTCGCTCCATTTCGTTTCGTCCTTCGTAAAAGTAGTGTTTTCAGATTGTAGTTTGTAGTTCATTTTAAATTCGCTTAAATGCTTAAAGTATTAAGTATCTATAATTGTTGCAATCTCTATAAAATGGGCGAAAGCCGTGACATAACAATACGGGAAAGTCACGTGTGACAACTTGACGTGACCTTTTTACTTACAATTCCACATTACATCCATATCATTTCCTTACAAATATACTTTTTATATCTACTCCTCAAAGGAAAGTGTAACTCAAGAACATTTAAACGACACCCGATACAAGCACAGACAACATCCATTCAGCCGCAAATATACAATAATTGCACTCGAGCACTCACTAAATGCATTCAAATTCCAACATGGCCTATTGTTATTGGCGCCAAAACTTTGCGTCATCTTTTCGCTTGTCTGGCGAGTGAGAGATTTTTTTTTCTATTTTATGCCACATAAAATTTCTAAAATGTTAAGGGTCTTTTCGTTTTCTTTTATTTTCACTTTTATATCTTTTGTCACGGCATACAGACCATATAATTCGATCGTTTTATTGTGTACCTATATTATATTAAAGCAACTGTTTCGCGTTTAAAAATAAATAAGATCTTATATAAAAAGGAGACACGTGTTATCGCAATAATCTTACTTTAATTATATTGTAAATGCGTAGTTTGTAAGGATATATGGATATTTGTTACTCTTTTACGAAAAACTACTTAACGGATTTATATGAAACTTTACAGTAATATAGCTCATCAGAATAACAGATTTTACCACTATATCCGAAGTGTAGAGGGGTGGAGCCACGGGCAAAAGCTATTAGTTTATACTTCTATTTTTCACTGTATAACTAACCTATTGATTAGTTAGCAACATTGTGTTTGCAACAAGCGTAAATTAATAATAAAACAATTCCCAAAACGGTATTGACGATTTGTAAAGCTCGTCACTTCATGAATATTCACTTAAAAATAATATAATTGACCGCCCCAACTCTCCAATGTCATTACGGGAAAAGCGCATCGAAAAAAACGCCACAGGGGTACAATGCACCCCTATGATATAATAGTATTCACCATATTGGCTGAGTTAGAGCGATGAGAGAGTACATTCGGGTGTAATGTGATATTTTATTACTGGGCTTTGTTTAAACAATTGCGTAAGTGATTGTTAGTCCCGCCGGGATCTGCACCTTTCGCAGTATTATGTTCGAGGGAAGCATTGCTGTTCTTTTTTTAAACAGACATTCAAATAGAGAAATGTCAAATCAATTTTTTATACAAATAGGTACTCCATTTTTTATCGTTCTGAAATCGGTTTTATGTGATACAACTAAATATTACGTTTGTTAAATATAAAAATATTTTTCTACTTGATCAGGAAACATTATTTATATGTATACTAACCGTTTAATTAAATTGTCTTACATTGTCTACAATCAATTGGAGCACTCATAAATGTATAATTTTTTTCAATATAATCTACATTACCATTTAGCTAAGTCCCGTCCTAAACTCTTTGTGTCAAACTGAAATAACACTGAAGTATTTTATTAGTTATAAGTATATATTTGTTCCTTTTTTGCTTATTTGCTTTCATTAACATTACATAAAACTTATTACTTCGTCTTTTTTTAAATATGGAAAACGGTAATTGTCAATATAGAATTACAATGCCTGTTTCTCTATTTCATACCATCATTTCGTATCTATCCAGTATCGAGCGAGTGGCAGCATACGTTCGTTCGATGCGGGGGACGTACTGAGGGGTGCGGGGGGTTTCAGTATCGAGTTTCGACTACCTCCTACCTACCCATGCTCTCCTGGTTGTCCGTACCAGTTTAGATGAGTTTAGTCAGATCAATAAATAATATGAGATGGTTGGTTTTGGTTTGGATTTTTTTCTGTATTTAGATGAAATAAGTATTTGAGTTAAATGGTTACCTAGTATAAAAATAATATGTTTTCATCCGTGGTATATTTTATTAACGTTCTAACGACAAATAACTTTCGCACTTACAAAGGCTTTGGCGAAAACTTAGTTTATGATTATATTCTGTTGATTTGTATTGATTTTCTGTTACTCCTCAAATTGTTTAGATGATAAGAAATATATTGCAACTATTACAACATTGTATGGATCAGGACCGGTAGACCAAGGTCGTCGAACACTGGATGCCTCAAGGTGGACGCTGACGACGAGGCAGACCCCGTAAAAGATGGTTCGCCGATCTTGACGTCTATTGCATAGTCTGGCCGGAACAGGCCTAGCATAGAGAGAAGTGGCTTGTTGCAGGGGAGGCCTTTGCCAACTGTGGAACAACATGCTCATAAAAAAAGTACAGCATCTAATTGGTTTTTTTCTATAAAGTATAAAAGTCATAAAGGTTGTGCACTTATATGTTTCTTTTTAATGGTATCTTATCTTTATCTTATTAAATACTCGAGCAATTCAACCACAATTATATCTTGGCGCCGTCTAACCAATATTTATCTACATACTGTCAATAACTCACAAATCATACAAAATCACCGTGAAATGAACATCGTACACAACAATAACTATGGTACTGAATACACGGACAAATAACTTTTTCTTTTAAGCACATTATCTCCTTGTGCACTCGTGCGAAAGGGCGCGGCGCCAAATGCGTAACTTATTTTTTGTATGGCAATTTAAAAGGTACCTACAAATATTTGCGGGAGTAAACGAAGTTATAACTATTTCGTTATCTAACTTATAGGGTATTTGTAGTATATTAATAGCTTCAATCGATCAATTAATCATTACCAAGTGGAGTAGTACTATAATTAATAACTTCGCTACCAATTTAAATCATGTAGGTACTCTATCGTAATAAAATGGAAGAAGACCTATTATTTAACTATACTAACTGTTCGGAAGTTAATGTAATGTACCTTAATGTAATTTAATTAAAATTGTGTAATATAATGATTAAAATCATGAGCATTGATTACTAATTACTACATTCCATTGCTTGATTACAAACACAATGACACGACAATTTTACATTATATTTTAGAATATATCGTTATATATTCTAAAATAAGCAAAATTTGACGCTGCTTTTATATTCATAATTTATATTGGTTTGGTTGTAATGCTGTAGGTAATTAGAATAGTTATATAATAGTTGTAATTTTAATGTAATAAATAAATACATTTATAACCTATGAAAATCATAACCCACCTTTTTCTCTACAAACTAAATAAACTTTTATAAATGGAACACGATTTCGCAAATTCAAAACTTTATTACTTTTTAATTTTATTTTTTAATCGGCCGACGGTAATACTCTTTCCGCTTGATTTGCAATGTGACGAGGTTTGACGTAATGCAAGGAGCTGGTAACACCGGCGACCACACAACCTCACGGTTATCGCATATTAACCAAAATCCAATTTTATAGATCCTTTTTGTGAATAAACGATGTGTGGTGCGGAAGAAATATAATAACTTTTTTATGTTCTATTTTGGTGGGCCCGTGATCTAAATATTGGATAAAGTCAAACACAGACGCTATTTTTATTATAAACTAGCTGAACTCCATGGTGTTACTCGCAGTTATTGTTTCACTTTTCGCATCGGGCCTTTCTGATTCGGGTTTAAATGTACCATTCGCAAAAAGTATTAATCTCGATAAATATTCGTTATTGAGTATTCTACAAAAAATATTCGTACTCTCTAGTTTAAACAGTAGATAGTTTAAATAATAAATAATTTGTGCACATTTCAAAAACTTAAAAATTTCTGATCAACGATTGAGTTCTTATTATGAAACGCGTCAAAACTGTGCACAAAACGCTTCAAAGACGGTTTTTATTAATTTCTTTACAACTATCATGTGCTATAACAAAACATGACAGGGATTAGTTAGTTCTAGAATTTAAAAAAAAACCTTGACGAAAATATATTTTACTTTAAAGGCATCATTTATTTTATAATGTTAGTAAAAAAATTGTCAGTTCAAATATCACAAAAAAAATCGATCTACGATTTCGGTGACAATAAAATCTCTTTATAGATATTATTCACTCTTCACGAAGCGTATGAGAGGGTCATCATGAAAGCGAGAACTGTCTCTTTGTCCATAGACAAAACTACCTAATGTGTTTATGGTGCTATTGTTTGTTGTGTACCGTAGAGTTAAAGGCACGCTTGCGAAATTCGGCTTAAAAGAGGATATAGCAAAAATATTACTTCAAATTTGTTTTTTTTTTAAGAACAAGAACTTTTTTTTAAGATGTGGAGATAAAATTGTTTTGCTTCGTTGTGAGGATTCCGGGGTAATTCTTTGGTTGTTTAAATGTATATTATTATCTAAACTTTCATCAACCNATTTAAAGTAATAGATATTTTTAAGATCCTTGACATTCATCAACAGCCCTTATTAGTAGATTGGTGGACATAGGCCTCTCCTTAAAAAAGAGGTCTTGCTCTACTTATACTTTTCCTTCAAAGAAACAATGACTCAAAATTAATGTTTAATTTTTGGTTAAATTTGAAAGGAGAACCAATTAACACTTCGATCAAAAGTACACAAAAACAAATCAAAACAAAAAAAGTACACGGATAAGACACATTTGATTATTGCCCATTAAATCAGTAAGAAATCGACTTAAGTTTTAGAGAAAAACTTAACATATGTAAATTGCAGCTTCGCTGAAACACGAATGACCAGTGAAAGAGTACGGGGTCAGTAGCATAACTCAGAAAGTATTATGTTGTCTGCCGATATGTCGGAAGCGACCTATGTGTGTGCTTTTTGAAATATTTGCATGTAATAATAATAAAAATAACATATAGAATTTTCAGACTTGCTGACATAACGTTAATTTGCATAAAATTCTATAAATTATAGTAGGAATGAGTATCTGCCATTTAATCTTTACATATAAAAATGTATTTATTAAGATATTAAAACAACAGAAATCACGTTTTTAGATTCCATTTCGAATAGTTTTCGACTCCTTGGCACGCCCAAAGGAACTGTGGGGGAACGAATGTCGTGTTCCTCCAACATAAAGGGAGGATCCACCAAACAGGCGAGGTGGTTACGAATGGCGGGCTACTGCCCAATAATTGATATAGGGAAGTTGTACATATGTTAATAGTCGCGAGAACTTCTTTAGCGTGATGCAGGAATGTTAGTTTCTTTGTTTCCTACGATATTCCGTAGTTCGATGTATCTTCGGTAGATAGCTCTGTAATATATTTCTGTTGGGTTGTATGTGGAAGTCGCCACCAAACCTTTGATGGGAATAGTGAATCCCACTTCACCTACACCAGGTCAAATATGTCAGTAGGATAGCTAACATTAATATGGACTTTGCTACTATATAGTTAGTCTGCAGAACGCTGGCTCTCGGGCCATATGGTACAGAAGCCCTTCCTAAAACAACATTGTTTTCTTCTATAATTTGTACGTAAAATTTAAGTTATTAGTAACAATATATCGGAGAAGAAGATACTTCTCTACTTAGTTACTTATTAATATTGTAAATTTGAAAGTAACTCTGTCTATCTGTTACGCTTTACGGCTAAACCAATATCAATGAAATTCGGCATGAAGATACTTTGATTATTAAGGAAGGACATAGGCTTATAGGTTTATCACAATAACCGACACATACAAACGTTTTCTAAATATTCGCCTTCCTAGCTTTTATTATTCCCAAGGGTAGGCTCGTTTCATTTACTGAAATGGCCTTTAAACTACAAAAAAACTATTAAAACCAGGTACAAACAATTAAATTACCGAATATTATAAGTAAAACTAAACTCTCTTTCGCTATGTTTTCTTAGGACGGGTATAAAAAAGAAATTGCAGTCTGGCGCCAAAATTTGCCGACGCTCGCGTTTAATCCGTACCATCAGCCGTCTCCTGCAGCCTCCTGTCGCCATCCTCGGGTAAACAATACCTACTTCTTTTTACGATTAGCTTTGAAATGAACCGTTAATCTGTTTCGAATCGAATATAACATCGATTTAAATCGAAACGAGTGGAATATCGAAAATATGTACGTGGTAATGACTAAGAATTATTTGATCCATCTCAAACACGGTTAGGTATCTGCTTGAATTTTAATGCCGAGTACAAACTCGGCTGGTAATATAGTAAAAACTATGATAGATAATTTTTTAAAGGTAGGTACTATGAAAATAATGAAAGAAGAAAGAGGATAAGTACCGTGTTCTTGATTTGAGACCGCGTTTTGGTAACTAAATGTAGTGTAGGACATCCACAGGCCAGACGGAGTAATGATTTATGCTACATGGCTGTTATGAGCTGGATGCAAGAAGCCTAGGATCGAACCAAGTAGTGCAATTGAACAGGTCTATGCCAGGCAGGCTGATGATGACAGTGAAGATATGCTCCCGATATTGTGTGATATCTAATACTTTTAAACAAATATGTCTTGTAGGTCAATATTAATATATTGTACGTATAATCTAAATCTCGGAAACGGCTACAACGATTCTCATGAAATTTAGTAGGTATGCAGGGGGTTTCAAGAGCAATAAAGCGATTAGCTAAGAAAAAAGCGAAGTTCGGTCATCCAGGTACAAATGATAATGCCCGGATTAGTTTTTCAATAGTCTTACTCAAAAGTGTCTTTTAGAGAGGCCCGACTACTTAATTGAGGACCCGACGGGGCCCGACACTGACGGGGCAGGTCCATAACCTACCAACACCAGCTATTGTCATCGGTAGTTGTCAGGTCAAATCAGTATCTTGTATTAAACTTTAAAATGATATTTACATGCGGTATGTACCCATATATTTGTATGAAATACCCATTAATCTTTACCTATAGTATCTAAAGGGTGTGCTGTGCACAACTGCGCAGCGGGGCCGCGGCACTTTTAACGAATCTGGGGTATGGGCCTCCGGTATTCTCACTCACTCGGTGAAACATAGCGTGGACGCTGTTTCACATAGTTTTCTGTGAGGCTGTGGCATCACTCCGTCGAAGCGTGGCTCTTCCACGGTAAAACAGAAGATACGTAACAACATGAAATTGAAAACAAAGATTTAACCTATGATGGAGAGGTTTCATTAGCCGACACGCCGTTTTCTACTACCCTGAGTGCTGCGAGTTCAAATCCCAAATAGGATAACATTTTGTGTGATCATCAAATTGTCGTTCTGAGTCTGGGTGTTATTGTTGTTTTTTTTATGTAATTATGTTTGTAAAATCCTCTACGACAAAGGACGTACCTATTTTTAATGCAGAATTTGCCTTTATTATATATTTAGGTATAACTCAGGTACCTAGGTATAACACATTTCAACACTGTAGTACATTATTATGAGGTCTCATTCACTACTAATCCTTGTACAATACACTTCTTTTTTAATATCCAGCACCTCCAATATTCTTTGGAGTCTATTATCTACTATCAAAAAAAAAATACAATAAATACACTTATGGGTACCTGCTTGAAAATAAGTGGATATAGCACGCTTAATAAAATACAGATGTCA
Organism: Hyphantria cunea; assembly: GCA_003709505.1. Classification (NCBI taxonomy): domain Eukaryota; kingdom Metazoa; phylum Arthropoda; class Insecta; order Lepidoptera; family Erebidae; genus Hyphantria; species Hyphantria cunea. Next base: position 49,733 of record PKRV01000596.1, read on the forward strand.
AAAAGTCAAAATTTGTAGTTTATGGAAATCGACGTTTAAAGTTTAGCACTTTTCTCGAGCAAATTTTAATTAAAATTTACGTAAATATCTGTTATGTTATTTAGAAACTTTTGCCGGTGTATCTGTTAGTTTACATTAAGGAGATTAAGATGACTATAAAAAAATAGACAGCCGTCAGTTCTAGGGAGATAATTTTGATGACTAAAACCTAAGGACTTCACTTTATGAAAAATAACATCAACACCCGGGTGCAAGTTTAAAAGTCGAATTTCGATGGAAAGATGAATTTGAAAGAGGAATTTCGGTTTATCTTTATAAATTTAGTTTAATTTTTAAACAAAACAGATTTAAATCGAAATGCATTGCACTTTCATAAAATGTATTTTATAA
>PKRV01000596.1:51173-77178 GCA_003709505.1 Hyphantria cunea
ATTAGAAACAATCACCGAGGGTAAGCAACGACGTCGCGGTCAGTACTTGGATGGTTGACCGCTGGTGGCATGTTACCATGAGCGTCCCCGTGATTCGGAGGTCATCTTAAGCAGACGGTCCCGGTTGTTATCATAGAATAACAGTCGCGAAGCTTAGTTGGAGGCCTTAGGGCGGCTTAAAAACATCCAACGGTAAGATTACGTAGCCACAACGTTGTCTTGCCAGTCCCCAACCCGCACTTGGTCAGCGTGGGGACGTATGGCCCTAACCCTCTCCTGAGAGGAGACCCGAGCCCAGCTGTGGGGCATTATGGGTTGTGGATTGATTGATTGAAGTATCAATTAAAGTATTCCTCGCACCAAGGGCTCCGTACAAACCTGTAGGTATATTATATGATGTAACTAAAATTGTATGCTTTTTGCAATTTTTCCTCAATATGTGCAATAAGACGTTGCTTCGTACCAAATTTCAAGACCCTGAGTTCACGAGAAGTACCCTATAGGTTTTGATTCCCTTGCGAGTGTTGAAAATTTACAGTATAAACGGCTGTATGTTTTGATTGCGTTGGCTTAGAAGTTTGATTTTTCACAGCTCCAAGAGCAAGTAGAACTGAATATTTCATATAAATTTTAGCTTGATATTACCACGCGTTCCTGAGAAAAATTATCTTGACAGACAGACAGACGAAAAAGAAAGTGATCCTAACAAAGTATCAGATATGTATTTGCTGAAAACCTTAGAGAACTACCTTTCTTGGGTGAGACAGGTAGGTAAAAGGTGGTAACGGGCTCCCCGGAATGCAATTGCGATTCTCGCTCCCCGTCAATGGGCAAGATGAGGACCGCTGGGTTGATTTTTAGTCGATAAGGACACACCCATTAGGGCGAACGACATCCATGAGCATATCCTACCCTGTTTACAAAAAAAAAAGGCTGGTACAGTAGCGAATAAGCTATGGAAAAGTTGCAAGCCCATATTAACCTGTTTTGTAGATTTTAAATCTTACTTTTAAAAAAATTGAATAAGGAAGGAAACCAATAGGTTTTAAGTACAAGTATAACAGATATTTAAAAATATAAATTGTCTAATGTGCGGATCAAAGTATCCCATAAGTTTCAAAAACAAACATTTATAGTTAAAAGTTGTTTTCTCTATGGGTATAAAGTAACTAAAACGAATACCTATCTACTTCATTGATGTTCTCCCTTCGACATTCAAATTCAAATGGATTCTATCCGTGGGCGTTGCTCTTAGAGGCGTTATCTCAATCGGCCAATCAACGAGTAAGGATCACCCCTCAAGGATAATAGATGAACGTGATTGGTCAGTTCATTGACACTCTACAATCATGTCCTGCGGATCCTTTACCCTCTATCTCTTTCTGTTTCATTTTACTCGCATCTTTGTTCAATCCTGTGACTTTTTTAATGATTAGTATTTGTGAATTAAATATGAATTACGAAAATTTAGTAAATGTTAAATTTAAAAAAAAATATTATTAATACACATCTTATGTTATTTGTCTAACAAATGATAACGGCTTTGTAATTAGTGATTTGTTTATTAGTACTTCCCAAAAGATAATAAATGATAACGAGTATTATCATTTATTAAGTTATTTTATCGATCTTATTTAATAATCAAAATTAAACAACAAATAAATAATTATTTGCTGTATAGCCTAAAGAATTCGTACCTAAAGTTTTGTTAATTTTATTGATTAGCGACATCTAGTCTCATAATATGCAAACAAACTTTATAAACTGCCAGCGCTTCCTAGTTAATAAATTCTTAGGAGTCAAGTTACTTGACTGAGTACTACTACTCTGCCTTAGATGGCGCACCATCCAATTTTTATCGGTAATAGTTTTGTCTGCTGTAAGCACTACCATTAAAGTATATTAGCTTTTGTATTTATTTACTAACTTAAAATCAATTAAACGATTCTGACAACATTGCCACAAATTATTAAGAGACCTCACTCGCAGAAACTGTGGGTATTTTTCAAGTTTATTATTTTGTTATTGTAACATTACCTGACGCGTGTCTACAGAAATGCGCAACACAACCACTTTCGAATGACGCGTTTGACATTTGTCATTTCACTTTATACATACGTGTCAAGCAAGTTGCGCGTTTGGCTTAATCAGCCCTTAATTTTAGGATTTAATTGTAAGTAAATTTTTATTCTACCCTATAAAATACTTATGTTTCTGTCTCAATTATTTGTGTTATACTGTTTTACGACTTTCGTGTAATAAATAACAAAAAACTACTGTCAGCCTGTTTACATTTTACTTTCAAATAACGAGCATGTACCAACATTATTTCTGATATCAACGGCCGATTTACTGTGAAATTCGCTTAAATACCGCGAATAGAGCTCGTTACTTTATAAATTGCGCATTTCTATTATAAACATCGATACTAAAACAGGTTTGTATTCATATTATTTTGCGTCCATCTGCGTCAACACAATTGTGGTTTTAACTTACTTTCCACCTTTATAATATTTGTTCTTCTTACGCTGTTATTAAAGATACATAATTGTAATTACTAGTTATACTAATTAACTTTATTGGAACATCAATTCTTAAAATCCAATTATTGTTGTAAGTGATTTGTTATTGATAGATAACGACATATCGTGACACGTATTCAACTCATAAGAAGTAGATATGAATCGAATCTCTCTTAACAATTGTTCAGTTTACGCTTAGTGCCTTCAAAGCTATAGCTATTTTTTTATTTACACAGTAGTGTATATTCAACTGTTTAACAGTGACGTGTTTTCGTTATGTTTGGAATTTATTGAACAAAAGTATTTTTTTAACATTCAGGTAAATTATATTCCATTACAATTATACCTACTGTAAAATTTACTGAGCCTTATATCGAATTATAATTTTAATTTGCAATTTTGTAATTGTCCATATGTTAGGAAGATATTTTTAAGTCATTGCCGTTGGATAGTGCTTTGTTATAATAGAAGTTTTTAAGTTATAAAGTTACTACATAAATGTATTGGATTCTGCTAAGCCTCATTATTATGGTAGACTTGGACCTCTGCTGTACTAGGAAAACTAGTGAAAGTAATATTGTAGTTGTTCTGTCTGATGTACTTTGGTTCCAATGTGGTGATGACGCTGGCATCTTCAGAAAAAAATAGCATGTTTGATTTCCTAATTTCAAGTATCTTTATTTGTTTAGTGGGTAACGTAACATACAAAAACGAGTTTTTAAATAATTGACATAATTAAGCCTTTTTATTGCTTCTACATAATACAATAGCTTTAATTCTTTATAATATATTTGAGCAGTTAAATATATAAATCAAATGTAGTGAGAAAATCAAAGGAATATAAGTTTTTTTTATTTATTTATTGTTTACAAAAAAATATACAATGTCTTACATACCAATAGCAACTAAAAACTAGTTGTTCTAGTTGTGACATTAACATGGTATAAAATGAAGTCGCTTCCGCTGTGAATTCTGCTGTTTTCAATGCAGTTTTAAGCAATAGATAGTGTGATTCTGAGTTTATATTTCTAATCATCATCATCTCAAGCCAATTTGGTGTAAGTCTCTTTTAACCCACTCCACTTCTTTCTATTTCGGGCAGTTTTTATCCAAATTTGCTAGCCACCTTCCTGATGTCATGCTTCCATCTCATTGCCAACTGGTTTCTTATAACCCCACGGTCTCCATTCTGATAGGTCCTTGCACTACAAACCAAATTTACAGGCTATGTGGCCTGCTCATCGCCATTTTAGTTTAGCTACACATTTTACAATATCTGCAACTTTGCTTGGTTTTACTGTCTCATAAGGATTAGTATCCTTAAGCTGGTATTAGTATACCAGCTTATGTTCTATTGCCATTTGACTAAAAGTCTCTGAATGAGTCCTTCGTTTTCGTGTACGTGTAATACATGCTCACACATATAATAGTAAATCTGAGAAACTCAAGAACTTTAAAGCGCAGTCTAGCCAGGTCGCTATATTTAGCTAAAGTGTAGTAAACAAGAGTTAGTCAGCTTATTGATTGGTTAATTCATATTCATATTTTTATACTATGAAGTTGCATAAACAGCAGTCTTATATAAATAATTTGACTGCCTCTGTGGTGCAGTGGTAGCGTATGCGACTGCTGTGAATGAGGTTTCGGGTTCAATTTCCGGCTCGGATCAAATGTTTGTAAAATCTGCAAATATTTGTTTTGGAGTTTAGGTGTTTTCTATGTATGATATGTATATATTTACAAAATAAAAGTATATAAGTAATTATATCAGTTGTCTAGTATCCGTGATACAAGCTTGCTTAGTTTGGGACTAGATGGGGTTGTGTGTTAGATGTCCGAAATATTATTTATTTGATACATAAATTTTCTTAATGGTGTAAATAAATTATACATATATATTTGTATGTAGATAAGGATGTGTAATATAAACTTTAGATGTTTTGTTTAGTTGTTTAACTTGTGTGTTAGGTACATACACCTCACAAGATTTCTACACCACCCAAAGGTTGATTGGTAGAGAATGCCGTGGGCATTAAGTCAGAATATATACAAAGCCATGCTTAAAATCATTGAGATAAATTGCTTTCAATAACCAATTTAAATATTTATCTCATTAGCCCTTATTTATATAAATTATTTCCAGAACTAATAATACACTGATTATATACCTATTAGTGGGAAGTAGGATAAGAGTATCCTACTTCCCATTAATAGGTATTATAATCATGAATATCTGTGTGGATGTTTGTTACTCTTCCACGCAAAAACTACTAAATGTATTTAGATGTAACTTTACAGTAATATATCTCATACATTAAATTAACAGACAGACTTCTTTTTACAACGATATCTGATATACATGCAGACGGAGTTGCAAGCAAAAGCTAATCTTACCACATAGTTTATTTAAATTCAATTCTATTAAAACTCTAATAGAAATAAAATGAGTATCAATTGTTTATGTCCTATGTAGTAGTATATATGTAGTCCCCAACCCGCTCTTGGCCAGCGTGGGGACGTATGGCCTTAACCCTCTCCTGAAAGGAGACCTGAGCCCATTTTATATTGTATAAAATAAATAAATAAAATTAATATTTCGGACATCTAACACAACGCCATCTAGTCCTAAACTAAGCAGAGCTTGTATTATGGGTACTAGACAACTGATATAAATACATATATTTTTTTTGTAAATACATACATATAATACACAGAGAACACCCAAACTCCGAAACAAACATTTGTAGATCATACAAACATTTAATCCGACCCGGGAATCGAACCCGAGACCTCAAGACAGCAGTCGCATACGCTGCCGCTGCGCCACCGAGGNTTATTTTTTTATTTACACAGTAGTGTATATTCAACTGTTTAACAGTGACGTGTTTTCATTATGTTTGGAATTTATTGAACAAAAGTGTTTTTTTAACATTCAGGTAAATTATATTCCATAACAATTATACCTACTGTAAAATTTACTGAGCCTTCATATCGAATTATAATTTTAATTTGCAATTTTGTAATTGTCCATATGTTAGGAAGATATTTTTAAGTCATTGCCGTTGGATAGTGCTTTGTTATAATAGAAGTTTTTAAGTTATAAAGTTAATACATAAATGTATTGGATTCTGCTAAGCCTCATTATTATGGTAGACTTGGACCTCTGCTGTACTAGGAAAACTCGTGAAAGTAATATTGTAGTTGTTCTGTCTGATGTACTTTGGTTCTAATGTGGTGATGACCCTGGCATCTTCAGAAAAAAAAGCATGTTTGATTTCCTAATTTCAAGTATCTTTATTTGTTTAGTGGGTAACATACAAAAACGAGTTTTTTAATAATTGACATAATTAAGCCTTTTTATTGCTTCTACATAATACAATAGCTTTTTAATTCTTTATTATATATTTGAGCAGTTAAATATATAAATCAAATGTAGTGAGAAAATCAAAGGAATGTAAGTTTTTATTATTTATTTATTGTTTACAAAAAAATATACAATGTCTTACATACCAATAGCAACTAAAAACCACCAAGGTTTATCTTTGTGCTAGTTGTTCTAGTTGTGACATTAACATGGTATAAAATGAAGTCGCTTCCGCTGTGAATTCTGCTGTTTTCAATGCAGTTTTAAGCAATAGATAGTGTGATTCTGAGTTTATATTTCTAATCATCATCATCTCAAGCTAATTTGGTGTAAGTCTCTTTTAACCCACTCCACTTCTTTCTATTTTGGGCAGTTTTTATCCAAATTTGCTCGCCACCTTCCTGATGTCATGCTTCCATCTCATTGTCTGCCAACTAGTTTTTTATAACCCCACGGTCTCCATTCTGAGAGGTCCTTGCACTACAAACCAAATTTACAGGCTACGTGGCCTGCTCATTGCCATTTTAGTTTAGCTACACATTTTACAATATCTGCAAATTTGCTTGGTTTTACTGTCTCATAAGGATTAGTATCCTTAAGCTGGTATTAGTATACCAGCTTATGTTCTATTGTCCTTTGACTAAAAGTCTCTGAAGTATAGCCTTCGTTTTCGTGTACTTGTAACACACACACATATAATAGTAAATCCGAGAAACTCAAGAACTTTAAAGCACAGTCTAGTCAGGTCGCTATATTTAGCTAAAACTGACTAACTCTTGTTTACTACACGTAAACAAGAGTTAGTCAGCTTATTGATTAGTTAATACATATTCATATTTTTATACTATGAGGTCGCATAAACAGCAGTCTTATATAAATAATTTGACTGCCTCTCTGGCACAGTGGTAGCGTGTGCGACTGCTGTGAATGAGATTTCGGGTTCAATTTCCAGATCGGATCAAATGTTTGTAAAATTGCAAATATTTGTTTTGGAGTTTAGGTGTTTTCTATGTATATATTTACAATATAAAAGTATATAAGTAATTATATCAGTTGTCTAGTATCCGTGATACAAGCTTGCTTGGTTTGGGACTAGATGGGGTTGTGTGTTAGATGTCCGAAATATTATTTATTTGATACATAAATTTTCTTAATGGTGTAAATAAATTATATATTTGTATGTAGATAAGGATGTGTAATATAGACTTTAGATGTTTTGTTTAGTTGTTTAACTTGTGTGTTAGGTACATACACCTCACAAGATTTCTACACCACCCAAAGGTTCATTGGTAGAGAATGCCTTGGGCATTAAATCAGTATATATACAAAGCCATGTTTAAAATCATTGAGATAAATTGCTTTCAATAACCAATTTAAATATTTATCTAATTAGCCCTTATTTATATAAATTATTTCCAGAACTAATAATACACTGATTATATACCTATTAGTGGGAAATAGGATAAGAGTATCCTACTTTCCACTAATAGGTATTATAATCATGAATATCTGTGTGGATGTTTGTTACTCTTCCACGCAAAAACTACTAAATGTATTTACATGTAACTTTACAGTTGTATATCTCATACATTAAATTAACCAACAGACTTTTTTTTACAACGATATCTGATACATGCAGACGGAGTTGCAAGCAAAAGCTAATCTTACCAGTTTTTTAAGTTGATTTTTTTCAATTCTATTAAAACTCTAATAAAGTATAAAATAAATATAAATAAATCTAAGAAATGAAGAAAAGAATATATGTAGTCCCCAACCCGCTCTTGGCCAGCGTGGGGACGTATGGCCTTAACCCTCTCCTGAGAGGAGACCTGAGCCCATTTTATATTGTATAAAATAAATAAATAAAATTAATATTTCGGACATCTAACACAACGCCATCTAGTCCCAAACTAAGCAGAGCTTGTAATATGGGATACTAGACAACTGATATAAATACATATATTTTTTTTTTGTATATAATATAATATATATATACACAGAGAACACCCAAACTCCGCAACAAACATTTGTAGATCATACAAACATTTAATCCGACCCGGGAATCGAACCCGAGACCTCAAGACAGCAGTCGCATACGCTGCCGCTGCGCCACCGAGGCAGTATGTACTGTTGTTATATTAGGCCATTGTTTAATGTTTTTAATACAACCTCTATTCTTCTTTTCAGGACAAATATACCTGCAAAACTTAAAAAATGGCACCGAAACAGAGAATGCGCATCGCCAACGAAATCGCCAGCAAAAACATCACAATGCGAGGAAACGTACCTAAAACCACTAAGGTATGATCTTTTTTTTTTTATACATTTGTCCATGTTTGGACTTTTTACCCCAACTACGGCGAAGTCAAAAGGAAGGCTATTTTGGTAGTCTATGTATGTTCCATCAACTGCGTATATGAAATACTGCGTAATATGTATGTGTGTTTTACGCAGTTCTTTTGATTCCATCTGTCCAATCAAAATAAATGTTTTGTTTATATAACTTTAACAGTAACTTAAATACAAATTATGTGATAAGTAAGTGATAGTGATAACCCAAGAGGTGTGACAACGCTGTTTAAAAGTGAAAGTCGACTGACGTCAAAGTATTGCGTTCGTCTTATGTACGTAACTGTACTCTGCCACGCTTCGCTTTGCCAAATTGTTTCATTTATGAGAAATGAACCAAAGTCACTGCAAAGCGTTTTTGTGTATATATTTTTCTTTGGCACACCTTACAGCCTAAACGGCTTGTCGTATTTTTATGTGAGTGGTGTCAATAGATTCGTCTTAGTCGTGAAAGACACACTGGGTATATCAAAATTAAAAAAAAAACTATATAAGAAATGTATACGCAGTTTTTTTTAATAATTAATTACTTGTTAATTTTATCAACGCTTGTCCCTGATATCGGATTAAAAGTTATTATCAATTGTTAAAATTATCTTTTAATACAGATAAAAAACATGATGTGGGAAATTAAATGATACGATAGCTTTACTCTCTTAAGAATTAACTCGTTAATACGCAAATACATTTACATACATTTTTCGCCTATAAAAAGTAGAAAAATATATTAAAATTTGATAAAATAAAATTATTTGATTCAATTTTTGTATCGTAAGAGGCGACAAAGCTAACAAATGATCTCCTCCTGTTAGTCTTCTAGTTGCTCTTAGTTCTTCTTTTCTAGTTTTAGTGAGAGGCATATATCCAAGCATTGTTGTTGATGTTGATGATGACGTTGTTTTTCTTTTAATACGTATTTGTATATACATATTTATGTACATAGATATTTTTATAATCTTTAAATTCTATTTTTTTTTAATTACCTTTCAGTCTAACTTCGAAACATGTTATGTAAACAAGTCTATTAAATCTAAATTATGCATAGTGTTTCATTATACGAACATAACTTGTTTTAAATATCGATTAGCGATGGATTAGATTGGTTAGTGTTTCTTAGTGAATGAAGTTTTAATATATAATTCAATAAATAAATATCTAGTGTTACTTTGTTTGTGGTCGCACCCCTCTGAAACGGTTAGATCAATTTTAATGATCTTTTTTTCTGTAAATTATGCAGGTATGACGGTAAACCCAGATCCCTATTTTATAATCGCATAATATAGTATTTTCATATCAATATATTTTTTGCATAAAAGCTTTTGTCATGGAATTTATCAAACAGTCACCTAACGTGCGTGTGAGTATGATTTACGCCTTAACGGCTAATTACAGAGTCAGCAGTTAGTGGTTATATCCGGGAAGAACGTGAGAATACAAAGTAAACTTTGGAAATTAATAAATTATGAAGAGAGAGGTTTAGGAAATCGCTGTAAAATCAATGATCATTAGCGTTTCGCAAATACGCCTTGCAATCGTCAATTACTTACTACCTTTACTACAATGGTTGATCAATACGCATTAAAAACTATGACGTCATATCATTTTCTTTATTAAAATGTGCGTTCGTTCTTAAATTCGTTTACTCCTTAAATATCAGCAATAATAGCTCTTTCAAGGCTATATATAGCTTGCGTTTTCAATATCTATATACATAAAAGAGGAAGGCGACTGACTAAGATACTCAGAGATCAACGCACAGCCCAAGCCCTGAACCTAGAATCCTGAAATGTTGCATGTAGGTTCTTTATGTAACGTAAGTGAACACTAAGAAAGGAATTTGGGAGTGCCACCCCTAAGGTGGTAAAGGATGAAAATATCTACATATGCGGGAGCGAAGCCGCAGGCAAAAGCTGATTTCTATATAAAACTAACCTAATTCTTAACGTTTATAAAGAGATCTAAAACCAGTCGAAATCTTTATTTAGAGGCAAACATCTCAGTCAAAAGTTCCTCCAAAACCGAATGCAAGGGGCAGAAGACCGATGTCTTGTCTTCCTATTAAATAAATAAGTTCCGCTTGCATATTATTTATTTAGTTTTGATATGTGATGCAAAAATATGTACTATAATCGCCAGATAACTGGAAAATATATATACAATTTAGATAACTAATTTTACACCCAAACAGGTCAAATGATAATGCAAGTCTCATGTCTTTTATCCTGGGTGGGAATCGAACCCTCTTCCTCTCACTAAAATATCAGAATTAATCAACAACTAAAATTGTATGTCGTATATTAGTGATTTTTTATTCAAAATGTGTTTTCTCGTTTCAGGAAAAGGATGACCAATATCCTGTAGCTCCATGGTTGCTCGCTCTCTTCATCTTCGTAGTCTGTGGTTCAGCGATATTCCAGATCATCCAGTCCATAAGACTGGCCTAGGTGCACTTTGTAATCCTCAACCCGACTGAACCATATTGTGGCTTGCACTGTTTCCTCTATACTTATTTTAAATATATTAAGTATAAATTCATTTAATAATAATATCTCCTTATCGGTTATGTTCACCTGGTATTAATTATCATGCTATTTCAATAATATATAGAGATATGTATAGCTATCATGTAAAATGGTTTCATTGAAACTTTGCTAGCCACTAAACCTTTAGTAAAAATTACAATTTTATAAAACAACTTTCAGAGTTTTTTGCTCCCTACGGAGACTGCGCTATCTCTTCATGTAGCTCTCGAAGTTGCATTATTTTTTGTTTAGTTATTTAAGCGCAGATAAAAATAAATAATCTCATCGTAAAAAAACATGATTGTACGTATATTCTTGTATATTATAAAAAATATTGAATTTAATATTAAGGTGGAGAGGAAAATCGGAAGCATTTAGAATAATATTGTTTAAAATTCATTCCTATACATTTTATTTGAGACCAAGTGTTGAAAGACGCACAATTATAAGATTTTGTCCATCAAAGTCGCGTTTTTTTAATTTTATCGATTTTATTTGAATTATAAGTGATGTAAATGTAAATAAATTTGTTTTATAATATCCGCGCCACACTAACGAAATTATTTGTCGGTTCTATTTTTAATTTTAAATGTAATTTATTTGATTAAATACAGTATATTTGTCATATTCATTGGATTTATTTTTTTGGTTCGTTTTTACCTTTTTCACATAAATAAACTGTGGTTTAAAGAATGCAGTACACGTCATATTGGTTTTCTTTAGACATTCAATGGGAGTAATACCGATACCTATGCTTTTTTACGATATATTCATATACAAAAAGATATACATGTTCCTAAAGCCCTGTCTATTATAAGAATCCATTTAACAAGTTTCATATCGTTCTTGTACTTACATAGACGTACACGTGAAGTTAAGTTTTTACCAGCACGTGAGTATAAATGGGATCAAATAGACAAATTCCAAAAACATGTATCGTTATTTTGAGGCGGCGCGGTCAGTACCTGGATGGGTGACCGCTGGTGGCATGTTACCATGAGCGTCTCCGTGATTCGGAGGTCACGTTAAGCAGTCGGTCCCGGTTGTTATCATAGGATAATAGTCGTGAAGCTTAGTTGGAGGCCTTCGGGCGGCTTAAAAACATCCAACGGTAAGATTACGTAGCCACAACGTTGTCTTGCCAGTCCCCAATCCGCACTTGGCCAGCGTGGGGACGTATGGCCTTAACCCTCTCCTGAGAGGAGACCCGAGCCCAGCAGTGGGACATTATGGGTTGTTGATTTGTATCGTTATTTTGCATTCCTAACTGCAAATGTAAACTATTTGCCAGCGAATAAAGAATTGTAAAAGGGCTCAAATAGGCATAAAGTACGATTTTTTACATTTGGGATCATGAAGGCCAATTGACGAAATGTATTCTCTTCTGTTAAATGTCATAAACGGATTTACAACTTTATTGGCAGTTAGAAAATTCGACCACTCCAAGATGTGTTTAATATAATTGGTTAAAGACGTATAAGGGCAATACGAAAACACGGAAGTATTTTATTAATTTGTATAATTTCGCAAAATCATTACAATTTTTTCACTTTTTCGTCCAGAGCACATTCGCATATTTATTATTATACAAAGTTAAAACTATATAATACAAACAATTTTTACAATTATGTCATGTATGGTGGTACTTGAAACCATAGCCTAACCTAATTCACTTCTACCAGACAAGTTTTTAATTCAATATTTAACAACTTCGAACTTTTATAAATGTGATCTCTAACATTCATGATCAAATTCATAAAGTTTTAGTATTCATTATTTATTGACCAATATAGCTTGAACCGTGTGGATTTTCATTCTGGCAATACTGGAAAGAAAACTGTCAAAATGAATAATATTTTTTTATAATTTTAATTTTTTTACTAAACTTGCACTATATAGACCTTATTATTCGTTTTTTTGGTAAAGTTTAACTTGACAGGCTTCCTACTCATGTTTTCTCTGGTAAAAGCGAGCAAATTGACATTCTAATATAGTCTAATTGAGCACCTGAATAGCACCAATTGTGATTATAGAGGATTATTTATATTTTATAATTAATGTGATAGTTTTCTTAACACCAAATTTGAATATTATTTTAAGAAAATGGGGATAGGTGTGCACAAAAAGAATGTTGTGTAAAATATAGTTTATATATAAAATGCCATTTAATAATAAACAATGTAGTAATGTTAGAAATTACTTTAACTTTGTGTATCTATTTATGGTTTTGCCAAACAACGATAGATGGCATTGTACCGACTTTAAATGGCAAACTGAGTCAAATATCCTAAAACCCAGTTTAGAATTGTTTTTAGGGAAAGGAAGATTTATGGTTTTATATAGATTAAAAGGTTATCACTAAAATACTGATTGTAGTACGATAAAATACAAAATGCAGATATTCTCTATTTGTAATAGAAAAAATGAAAATTTTGAAATATAAAAAACTATCACATAGAAACTGCTGACTTGAAAATTTAAGAGAGTTACATTTTAGAGTAACAAACGACAGGATATATGATATTTAAACGCGTCCAAAATTTAAGTATTTTATAGTATTTAAGTGTTGGGTATTAGTAGGTGCCTTACATTAATTACATCTGTGTAGCTAGGTAGGTAAATACATTAAATAGTACTTTACATTACTGGTACACTTCGTGTCAGTTAAAAGGACACCACTTTTAAAATATAATTATAACTATCTTTACAACACAGTTAACACCCAATGTTAAGAATATTTTAATTTTAAATATCGTAAAGAGAGCGTCTTTTAGATTATACCATATCTCTAAATTTTATTAAAAAAGGGACTTAAAAATGGGCAGCTTTCACAAGACAATGTTGCCCGACGTAAAAATACTAGGCGGCTGTGCAAACAGTTGACATCGCACGTCTATGTATATTCCTAAAAGGTGCAGGTTCAATTGGGGATCTTATCTAGATAATAATTCTGGCACAACTAATATTATTATTAATGAAAGTTACTTATCCAAACAATTTTATAGAATAAAACAAATAGTTTTTCTCTTACTTTCTTTTGTGTATGGCAATAGACATGATGACAAACGTAATTGCTGTAATTGCAGCTATAACTATGTTTATTATCGTAGTAATTAGTTTTATATTGTCTTTTATTAAATAAGATATCCATATGATATATTTCCTTTCCAAGGGAATGTAAACAATTAGGATTAATAACAACTTTAAAAGTCACCTCATACCAAGTGATATATCTTTTACCAATGCCGGTAATCTATCACTGGTAATAATGCCAAATTTAACATCAATTCGTGAAACATTTATACACAAAAGCGTTATCTAAAAATCGATATCACACCAAAAGTGATTTCAAAGAAGCGGGACTGTAGCGTATATTTTTATTGGTATATCAAAAATATGACTACAAAACACTATTTGTGGCCGCCAGTGTAACTATACTAAACTAAAAACTATTTCAAAGTATCATAGATGGCTTCGTTGGGATATGTACCATTCAATTGTATGCTGTTACTAAAACTTAACGAATTATCTTTACTTAAACAAATTTCAGTTTTTTCTATATTATTATCGTTTTCGATCGGAAATTCGTCAATATTATTAGTTATTTCTAATCTAATTGCGTGTATTTTGTTTTCTGTGGCATCTCTATCGTGTTCCCACGGGTCTATTATCGAGACATCATTTCTGCTTCCCATTTCGTCAACTTCACTGGACGCAATGCTTGAGTTATCTAAATCGAAGTCTGTGGTCTTTTCGATGACGACAACTTCTATGTGCCTGAATGGGTTTTCCTGATTTTCTATCATCTGTCTCGCCCTTTCATCATTTCTAATTATAACTTCTTTTTTTACATTGCATATGACTGGGTCGTTTGCGAGCACATCAATATTGTTATCGTAACTTTCTTCGTCGCATGGCTTATTACCGTTAGGTGTACAGATCTCCGCATAAATATTATCAGAACTAGCATCTGATTCAACTTTTTCTTCTTCTTCAACATGAACAGCGTCAGCCACTTGACCATAAGGTAAATCTTCGATAACTGGCAGTTTTCGTTTCTGTATAGATGAAATCGATCTTCGAATTTTAACTTGTCTTTGTGGTCCTTCAGAAATATCTATAGTTGTGATGTCATCTTCTATTTCAGATTTTGGCGTTGGAGCTCTGGGTTTATCTATTTTTTTCCTGAAGTTCAAAACCTTCTCATTATCTGCTGATGATCTCTCCGTCTTAGTTGGCATGCTGTTACTGTTGCTGCCTTCTTTTTTATCGCTAGGCTTCTTAGGATGAAGTAAATTTGATGTGGATTTGCTTAATACTCGTTTTGTTTTGACATGAAATTCTGAACAAAGTTTCTCTGTTATAAATGAATGCTGTTTATAGTTAATTTCAAAATCACTATCATTATATAGAGATCCGACACCAAACATATTGATTTCTTCACAGCTTTGAATCTGGTTGTATGACTCTGATTTGACCATAGCTTTTTCAGGTATTAAGTCAGGCTGTATTCTCTGTCTTCGTTCAAGATTCGTCGATGACTTTGTAGCTGATGATTTCTTGAGCATATTTTCATCTAAACTTTTAAGTTTTCTGCCAGAACTTGTATCACTCTCCATAGAACCGCAGTAATTGATTTGGTCAACGCTTAAGTTTTTACGACCATGTTTCATGTTAACACCATGGTCTTCTTCTGTATAAGAGCTGTCTGGCAACATTCCTGTCTGAACGGATACAGACTTTGTTAGCACAGGTTTTTTATGACTCGAACTGCACTGACTTGTGCCCATTTCTGATGAAGAAGTTGTTAGACTCTTATAAGAATGACAATTTTCGGTCGTCCCGTCGTTCTTCCTTGCTGCACCAAACCTATCCTCAATCAATTTAGCCATATCCTGATACCGTTCTATGGAACTATGCTTCTCTGCCTGAGGGTCGAAAGGATCTTTGAAATCTCTTAGTTTTTCAGTATTCTCAATAGCAGTTATTTTTTCATCTGTTATTTTTTCAGTGCTTTTTAAAAGTTTCAAATTCTTAAACCATTTGCTCTTTTTATGTCCAGAATCTTCTCTGAAAACAAGCATCTTATCGTTGGAAAATTGTTCCTGTTCAACTTTTTCCTCCGATTTTTCTTCTTTACTTTCGTCATCACTGTAGACATCGTAGTTCATGTGCTCGAGTTCGTTTTTACTTAAAAAGATAATAGACCCCTCCGTTTCGTCAGGTATATCTCGCAGTACCTTTTCGCTTTTACCGAATAACCTCGACGTATCAATTTTCAACCCCTGTAAAGTAAATTTGCGTTCTTTTTCAAATTTAACCGGTTCATGGTCTTCTTTCATAAGATCTTCAGCAGTTTTAGCTTTCCCAATCACTGAAGGATTAGCGTAGGAGATCTGCCTGATCCAATTGTCAACATTAAGTTGACAGAAAGTTAGAGCTTTTTGGAGGCGTGCGGACAGGAACATTCGTTTCTCACTTTCGAAACCAAGCTGCGTGCGACGTATTTTGATGGTGCTGTTAAGTGGGAGGAGTTGAAGCATCTCCTTGGCGTGGTAGCGAGGGTCAACCTGTTTGCTCGGACTTGAAGGCATAGAACCATACTCAGGCAGTGTACACATCACAAGAACGGGTTCAGTCACTGCTGCCCGTAGTAGAAGGTCGTCTGAAAAGTAAAATGAATATATGTAAGTGAGAACCAAGGATACTTGTAATCTTATAAATTCCATTCTTGAAGAGAAAGTTGTATTTTCTTAAGTCAATCATTTATTACAAAAAAAGGGAAAGACAACCTGAATTTCGAGACAGATCGATTTCAAATGTTTTCTTTTGGCTTAAAATTGCTAATTTTTGATAATATTTAAAGCAATATTATATGGGTTTGACATAGTCTGCTGTAAGCTTTGTTGATGTAGTAAAAATGGTTGAATGGTAAAGAATATAGTAGGCTTTAAGTCCTCCAATGCACCAAATGTGGCTATGTGTAAAATAAATAAATTTCAACTGACCTCCAACATCATGTGCCATCTCGATGGGCACAGTCCCGGCGAGCAGTCTCACGCGCGTCGGCAACCGCCATATACTCAACAGATGTGGCAGTCGATGAGCGCGTGCAGCGACCTCTGGGGGCGGCGGCGTGGGTCCTCGCCCTTCGCCTGCTGGCTCCCACTCCGCTGGTGATAGCTCCTCCGGGCATACCTCATACAGTTCTCCTTTTGTGTTGATAGGCACGAAGAGCTCCTGGAACGACATATACCTTAGGCATATTAAAAGGAATAACTCGTATTTAACCAAATATATTTTTGGAAAAGGTGGACATATAGTTTCATACTTTAATTTCTTAAATAATGATTACTAAGGCTTAATTTTTTTGTTTAAAGTAATCGAGCTCGCCAATGAAAAAATACAATTATCACAAACAATGCTAGTATAAATTCAGGTTTCCCAAACAGCATGTTCCATAACTGATTAAATGAAATTGACCATTATAAGTTCTATGAAATAAATGTCTTCCAACAGGGCCCTACGTCACCAACCTCAAAGCCGACAAAGACGTTATCTTTATATATATACACTGCTTTTATGACATTCACGAAGAAAGTGAATAGCGTGTCGTGAGGTGTCTTATCCATGGTACGTATTATTGTCACCAAGGAAGCACCATTCATATTTTACATTGTCTTTTAAGACATTTATAAAGGCCGGGAAGGAAGCGACACGATGTCACGACGTTTTATATTTGTTCAACGGCATCAGCGAGAATATTTGTAATGGTCACATATTATTTTGCATATCCAATGACTGCAGTTTATAGACCTTTAAGTATTCAATAAATATTTTAATGTAGCCATGATCTAATAGTTAATTAACATTCTTTTAAACTTAGTCATTTCATCTAAACGGTGTACTGATGTTATAAAACATATGTGTTTACTTCGTAATATATTAATTTGTCGGCTAGCAACATTGAAAGGGTTAGTGTACAAAACCAATAACGTTATTTTAGTCTGGCAGTATCGGTGGTTGTAAAAGGCTATGACAATGGTTTTCTTGTAATGTATTCTGTGTCACGCAAAAATATATTGTTCATGCTCTACCACATACCAAGGCGGCTAGCATCAGGAATATCTTGATTTACAACTAAGACGTAAAAACTTAACTAACGTATCCTTGCCATTTTGTAAGTAAGCATTAAAAAGCGCCTTTATTTAAAAAAAAATACTTTTTAGATTTAGAAATGCTCCGTTTTTTCGGTTTTGATAAATAGTTACATGGCAGCGAAAGACGAACTCATACGTACTTCTGTATTGGCTAAACTTTTTAATATAAATAAACGTTAATTTAATCCAGAATTACGTTTTCATTTCAGTGCTTGTTATTTTCTCAGTCAAACTATTTTTATTTAGTAATTTATTTTTAAACAAAATACTTTATTTAACTTCTAACAACACATAAAGAGTTTAAAAAACAAGAAAAGTTTAATATACTTTTTATTTTATTTAGTCAATTAATTTTTATATCAGTATGGTGATCAAAATTGAAAACAATAAACTAAAAAATAATAAGAAGAACTAGTTCAAATCACCATTATTAACTACTATTGGAGTACCATTTTACTGAAGCATTTTATTGAAGTAGTTGTTAATTAAGAAATAATGTTAAAAAGAAGAATCAATTAGATGCTCGAAACAATTAAAACTAATCTTCACCGCAAAGTTTATACTACTCACTAATAGAGGGCATCACAAATTCTTGAACATTAGCGCTTTTATTCAACAGCTGTATAATTTCTTAAATATTTAAACGTTAATTACAAAGCTGTGTTTTATAATAACGTTCTCGAAGTCATAATTAGGCGTTGCATCAAAAATAACACCTCATAACAGCATGTGGGATGACATACATTTCATTATTTTATGACCGGTTTGAAAACAACCTAAATAAAAACTAGGCTTTAGAACAATGGTGCAATTTTACGTCTATCTAGATTTAAATACAGGTTTATTGCCTAATCGATCTTAGTTGAATATGAGGTGAGTTGTCTATTGTGTTTAAAAATAATGTCTGTGCTTTACAGATTAATGTTTGACTTCTTAATGGGTTCCGTACTTCCATCACGTCTTGTAATAACATGCTATTTTAAAACAATTTAAAAAAAAATGTAATTTTCATAATAAGCATCAAAAGGTTNCGACTTCAAAAAAACATTAAACGAAAATTCCCTCCCTAGAAACCCTAAAAATAGTAGATCCACTAAACTGGAACTTCTTAACTATGTGACAACTCTTGTGGATACCTAATTACTTATTCATTTTAATAAAGTATGATTATAATGTGTGCAGTTTGTGTAGGTAACTTTATTCTGTTTGAAGTCGGTGTTAAGCCAAGCCAGATAAAAAAATCAAAAGAATCAGCTAAGGCGTCTACGAGTAATCGCTGAACATACATACTCATATATTCATTAAAAATATATACGCTCCATTTTTGAAGTCGGTTTTATAAAAGCCCCTGCCATCTTAAATTCTTTGTTCTCCTTTTATGAGATAGTATAAATATAAAATATTATGTAGATATAAATACATATGTGATATAAATAAATATATATATATATTATATGATATGATAGAAATATTTTGAGAGTATAAATCTGGTACCTATTATACCTATTAGTTTTATTTGGTTAACATAGTTTTAATATTTCTCACGATACTTACATTATGCCAATTGAAAATAATGATGAAACAGACAAAAAAGAACTATATTTACCCCGGGAACGGAAACCTGTCAGAATGCAAAATTGCGAGGAGAAAAATGTGTAGGTATTATCCAAGGCAGTAAATAGTTCTAGCGGGCACTGCATATTATTATCATGATATTGACTGACGCATGTCAGGAATATATTGAAGGGTGTTTGAGGAGCTCCTGCCTGACATGAAACAACCATTGTAGGCAATTAATGATAATACATCACGACGTGATTAATTTGATAGCGACCACACGGTTGGCCTAGTCGTTTAAGCAGTTGTCACGCTGCTTTCTACTGCGCCAAGTGTTGCGAATACTCAGACTCAGAACAGCGCTTTGTGTGATCCACAAATTGTTGTTCTGAGTCTGAGTGTTCTTTGTGGCCTTTTATGTATGTTTGTAAAGTCCTCCACGACACAGGATGTCTATACCAAAAGAAGGGATAGTCTTTTAAAAAAATTAAATGCACTTATCTCCGAGTTACGATCAACATTATTTTAATGCATTTATGCTGCGTACTGTGGTGAAAGAACAAAGACCAGACAAAGAACCAGGGTCATCGACGTAGCCCACAGGATTAGCAAGCTCAACCGATAACCGTTGGGGTAAACGAGTTCTTGAGTGGAGACCGCGTCTCGGCAAACGTTGGCAGGAGCTGGATGTGAGATGCCATAGATCGAACTAAGTGGCGTGAAATTGGAGAGGCCTATGTCCAGCAGTGTACTGCGATGGGCTGATGATGATGATGATGATGATGATGATGATGATGATTGTGGTGACTTATTAAGAATACGATGCGTCACGTAATCATCCCGTAAACGTTGTAGAGCCTACTAAGAAGCGGAAAGCTGTCTAAGTAGAGTAGGCCAAAACTTCCTCTTTATGGACTGACCTCGTATTTATGCCCAACAATAAATTAACATTATGAACAAATTAAAATTCTACTAAAGATGGATTTTAAACTTTCCAAGATTGGTTTTTGAAACGTCCAAGATTTAAAAATTATTTTTTTTGACCATGTGAAAAGGCAATCACAATAATTATGAAGTTTAATTTTAAAATCTATTTAGGTACACATATCACTCATAGATGTAGAAAAATGGACTTTATCAGAATGTTCTATACTAAAACCCGCCCCGATTTCTCACGGATTCTTTATGGAAAATATAACATAGCCTATGTTACTCCGAGAAGATGAGCGGCTCAATTTTTTCCGAAGTCTTCAACAAATATCGTTTATATTTAAATACTTATGTATATTTTAGCCATGAAATACTAAATCCATGAAGTAGCTTTTGAGTTTATTGCGAACAAAAAATACGACGAACAATATAGACGCGACAGACGGATACGGACGACGACTTAATTAATAATATAATAATTTGAAGTGATAGTGATTTATCTATTATTATTAAGAGGAGTGTTATTAACGGCTATAAATATGTTATTATAATTATGTTACACAGGGAATGCATTCAATTGTAAAAAACTATATTTTACACTCAAAGAACTTTTTTTACGATTCCTCTGGCTCTACAGGAGGTGACAAATTATCTATCTGTGTACTAAACTTTCTTCGATACTCAGGCCCTCTTTCGTTTTTTGGGCCATCAATTGTCAAATATCTCCAAACCGGGCCATACATAGTATCCTTGCTCAACCTCCTCTGCGTTTTTTCATTCGAAGAAGGTTTCAGCCATGAAATAAAAACGTTTTTCCCGTATTCCTCTAAATCCAAGAGCCCACAATGGCTAATTATCGACCCATCAATTCTCGTCACCATGAGATGTGGCAATGATGTAATCCCATACATGTATATGAGTAATGGTATTAATTTATCTTTAAATTTAAGGGTAAACCAATTGGCTTGTTCTTCGTAAGACTGCTTATAATCGTCTTCAGTTTCGTCCATTGGGATGTAGATAACATCTAAGGGCAGATTGACAAGTTTCGCGTTTTCATACGTTTCGTAGAATTTAGCTACCATGCCTTTGAAATCTATGCCCTTAGCTGAGAAGTAGGCTATAATGATATCGGAGTTGTTAACAAACCATTCGTACGGGACTTGAGAGGATTGTTTGTTATAAACCTGAGCATCTTGTAACCAATTGTATGGAACCATGGCTTCAGGAACAATTTTCAACTTGTGTGTGAACTCCGTTGTGGGCAAAGGGCCCGGATATTTATCATTAGACATTTTGTGATTTCGTTACGATTTCCGAGGGCTTTTATTCAGGGGCTTAAGTGAATAGTTGGATGATTTGATGAACACTGGATGTAATTAGATTGAATCTCTCTTTTTTTTTGGATGAAATGGCAACCAGCTTTCAGCAATTGTAGCCGGATCAGCTATTTTTGCCAATGTCAACTATTTGAAGTCATTAAACCTTAAGTATTCGAGTTTTCAAGTCTTAGTCGTGATGAAGCTAATGAATATTTACAAATACGCACAAAGTGGTCGACAAAATGTGACATTTGTCAATAGTACTTTTTAAAGTTTAATGTTTATAGTTATATGTTTTTAATTGAGGTTTTATTACATGTAGGTAGTTTATAGTTTATCATATTTAATGTGTTGTTATAGCGAATTCCATTAATGTTATATAAACGACAATATTGCGAAGCTATATTAAGTTGAAAGTTGAGAAGCCGGGGATCGAACAAAGTGGCGAGCAATTGTAGAGGCCTATCACCAGTAGTTGACTGCGATAGGCTGATGATGATGATGATATACATATAGATTCTTTCACTGACGGATTGCTGATGATATGAGGAGTAACTTAGACTTTTTATTCAGACTAGCTTCGCCCCGCGGCGTTACCCACGGATATTGTTTTACTGCGGATATCACTGCGGGGAGCAGGTAGTTAAAATAAGGTATGTATTATGAAGGACGGGGAATTGAACGTAGTGTATAGGATAATAACAACATAATTTTTTCTGAGTTGATGAATGGCCAACAAATGAAACCGAAAACGATAAGTTTAAATATATTTTCTTCATGGTAAGCGATTACCAGTACCCATAAAACATACGAGACATTCAATACATCAAAAACGTAGTCCACAAATACTTATATCAAAAGAATAATAATCATTTAGGTTAATAGTACACCTTATTAAAGTAATGCAAAGAGATATCAATTTAAATCCAAGGAAATAAGATTTATTATTCAATACTTGTGCAAAAATTTAATAGTTTCCTTTATAACGGGAGTCCAATGTGACAAAGGTCTTGTATATGTGTCTACCTTCCTTTTTCGGTTCAAAGTTGAGCGACACAATGGCATTGGCATAGACACTACATAGAAAATGCATTTAATAAAATTATAAACAATCGTTATTCCCTTGACTTTGAGTAAAAAATTGCTTGAGCATTGTAAAAACTAACTGCATGAATAATTATGTCGAACAGTATTTAAAAGTGCCAATTTATTTACGTACTGATAAATTTATTTTAGCACTTATTTCAACGTATTACAATTCTAATTTGATTGTACAAACGATTTTGGATTGCAAATTTAAATTTGTAAATTCAAAACGTTCGATGCATTCCGAATACAAAATAAACTATGCGAGGCGATGCGCTGTAATCAGACGTGACTATAAAACTGTGATGGAATACCAATGAACAGAAAGACGTGTCTATTGTAAAATAAATTCTAAACCTAAACGTTTTAAGTTGTAAATCCAATATACATTTATGAATAGGCTGGTGGAGATAAGTGTTCAAAATCTAGTTTTAAATTTCGAATATTTTTATATTAACTTTATTACAACTGTAATGTTTTTAAATTAGGTAAATATTTGAATATCATGACACTGAATGCAATTTCGCTTATATATTGAAATGGGTTCGAAACGTACTGTCCATCCTTTTCGCCTCATAGCGACAGGTATGTGATCTTGACATACTCGAGAATAGCTTATCTCTCCCAATCTATCAATTTATACATCCTTCTCACCTACTTTTCCTTTCCTATTGTCGTTAAACGGATACCTATAAGATGAGAAAGCTTAAAGTATTTCGAAAGAATAAGCGATATTGCTTACACGGATCTTTTGCCAATGTAAACGCAAGCTGAAGCACCTTTGGACAAGCTTAGCTCCGTTTAGGCGTGGGAAAATCTAGAATGTTCGCTTAAATAATTAATTAGGTACGACGAACTTTCAGGCGGTTTTAAAATCAAACGAATTTAAACGTTTAAAATAGGATTTTAGTAGTACTAAGTGTCACTATAGAAGTCAGGAGTAGGTGCAACATATTTGAAGCCATTTTATTTATTGTTTAATCCTTATAATTTAATACCATGTTGACTACATTTACCAGATTTCTGAGGTACATTCGATACATTCGATTTCTAAAATTTCAAAACCACAACACTGCAAAATTGTTTTTTGCTGAGAAAAAGCGTGATTGCAAACGAAAGTACACCATTGTGTGTAAAAATCATGGGAAAGTCGTAAATTATGGGTCTTTGGTGTTTCCTAAACAATTTACACCGTCATTGAGGTCTGTAGCTCATAACTGTGCTATCTACAGATTGTTGTTTATTTATTTTAGGTCAAACATTTTTTGACCCTTGGGTATAAAAAGGTTTCTTATCAAAATTTTTGAAGATAACCTGATAAGTCATGTAAGTGAATAAATAAATAAATAAATATTTCGGACATCTAACACACAACGCCACCTATTCCCAAGCTAAGCAGAGCTTGTGTTATGGGTACTACACAACCGATATAAATATATATAACTTTTTTGTAAATACGTACATATTATACTTAGAAAACACCTAAACTCTGAAACAAATATTTGTAGATCATACAAACACCTGATCCGTCCCGGGAATCGAACCCAGGACCTTAAGCACAGCGGTCGCATACGCTGCGCTACCGAAGTAGTCAAATATATAGGCTAAAAGAAGTATATTAATATTTAGTTTATATATAAACTAAATATTAGAAATTCGAAAAAAACTCTGTATGCCTGTCTGTTTTGGTTTTTCGGCTAAAGTCTCTGTACCGATTTTAACGAAATTTGATATAGAGATACTTAGATTCTTGAGTAAGGATATAAGCTTTTTACCGCAATAATTGGCATACAGTCTCAAGTTAGCTTTTGTACAATATTAATAAAGAGTCTGCACATTGCGAATGCAAATATTTCCAGAACAACAGCCGTTCTCGGTAATATACAACACATAACCTGTTTCCCATGGGAAGTGTAATTAATTTTATGGTGATGGATTGTTGTGAGAACTTGATTTCAGCTAAATCCTAATCATTATGGCATTATATTGGTGTAGTTCTGCTCTTGGGTAGAGTTTAACTATTCATTAGGAAGAGAATTACATAAAATTGAAAATTTCAAAAACCCCTACACAAGTTCTTAATTGCGTAATCATACGCCAAAAAAGCCTGACATCATTTTGGAAAATAGCTGATACTCTTACACTGCTGGACCGATATTAACCAAACATAGCTAAGAACCACCTCAAGGAAACTGGTTTTCAAACAAAAAAATACGCATCCAAATCGGTCCATTCGTTTGAGAATAGACAGACACACACACTCACACAAACACACCCACACACACACACACACACACACACACACACACACACACACACACACACACAGACACACATCGACGTCAAACTAATAACACCCCTTTTTCTGTGGGGTTAAATATAAATTCTTTTGTACTTAACTACTGAGTTAACGGTGGTACGAATAAATACAATATATGGTAAAACTTAAAAAGTTCCTTTACCACGACCGAATTATGAAATAAAGAGTTCCACTAATTATCTCGTGATTTCATAATCAGGAGGCCTATTTTTTAAAACATCCAACGTTGACTGTTATGTGTTTACATTATAATTGTTATCGAAAGTACCAGTGCCATTTTTAGTAATATTATACTACAAAAATACCTTCATTAACAGTCGTAAGATCGAAAATTGATTGCAACTAAATTGTCGTTTAGAACTTTTATTACGAATATTGCCCTTCAAATAAGCTTATATATGTCAATGTTATTTTCATCCAACGTACAAAATTAATTTAGTTGGTTAAATATATAACCTTTACGTGCATTAAGAGATTCTCTTAATGCAAAACCAGTCTAAGAATAACTGCACTTTAATAGGCATGCCAGTATTTTTGACAAATAGTCCTCGTTGATTAGGAGTTAACTCGCATCGCCCTCTAGGGGTCAAGATAAATGATCGCTAAGAGTCACAAATGGGACGAGTTTAATTAATACATTCAGGAAACAAATTGCTTTCGAGAAATTAAATTTTCTGCTCAAACATAATTCAAACTTAATACGAATTTAAAAAATCTATGGTAGCCACTCCGCTGCAATTTCAATCGATATTTTTTTATGGTAAAGGGGGCAAAAGAGCCGACGTATCGCCTGATGGTAAGCGATTTCCGCCGCTTATGGATATCCGCAACACCAGAGGCGTCACAAGTGCGTTGCTGGGCTTTGGAGGATGG
>PKRV01000596.1:78271-146873 GCA_003709505.1 Hyphantria cunea
GTAAGATCGAAAATTGATTGCAACTAAATTGTCGTTTAGAACTTTTATTACGAATATTGCCCTTCAAATAAGCTTATATATGTCAATGTTATTTTCATCCAACGTACAAAATTAATTTAGTTGGTTAAATATATAACCTTTACGTGCATTAAGAGATTCTCTTAATGCAAAACCAGTCTAAGAATAACTGCACTTTAATAGGCATGCCAGTATTTTTGACAAATAGTCCTCGTTGATTAGGAGTTAACTCGCATCGCCCTCTAGGGGTCAAGATAAATGATCGCTAAGAGTCACAAATGGGACGAGTTTAATTAATACATTCAGGAAACAAATTGCTTTCGAGAAATTAAATTTTCTGCTCAAACATAGTTCAAACTTAATACGAATTTAAAAAATCTATGGTAGCCACTCAGCTGCAATTTGAATCGATATTTTTTTATGGTATAGGGGGCAAAAGAGCCGACGTATCGCCTGATGGTAAGCGATTTCCGCCGCTTATGGATATCCGCAACACCAGAGGCGTCACAAGTGCGTTGCTGGGCTTTGGAGGATGGAGAGGGGGATGGGTGATGGATTGGAGTAAAGACCTCCAGTAACCTCACTCACTCGGTGAAACACAGCGCAAGCACTGTTTCACACTGGTTTTCTGTGAGGCCGTGGAATTATTCCGGTCAAGAGGCCTATTCAAGCCGAAGCGTGACTCTCCCACGGTGAAGCTTTATACTACTGCTACTGTAAAGCTATCGTAACTTGAAGTTAAATAATTATAGTTCAGTAAAACTGTAAAATGTTCTTGTATAGGTTCTTTGATCTTATAATAGCCCACAACTGAACATGACCCTCTCCTTCGAAGGGAGTCTTACGTCTACTATATCACGCTGGCCCAACGGATTGTTTCAAGTTCTCATTCTCTTGGCAGTGATTTTGTTCTGATGTTATTTCCTTAGTCGGCTCTTAAGATACCCATGAGACAAACAGGGGTGATGACTCTGTGTATTCTTTAATCCCTAAAAACAGTCATCAACAACCCGAAATGTCTCATTGCTGGAGTCGGGTCTCCCCTCAGAAGAGGGTTAAGGTCATACTTCCCCACGCTGGCCGAATGCGGGTTGGACACTGGCTAGACAACGTTGTGGATGTTTTCAACCCGCCCGAAGACCTCGAACGAAGCTTTACGTCTGTTATCCGATGATAACAACCGGGATTGGCTGCTTAACGTGACCTCTGAATAACGGAATTGCTCATGGTTTCATGCCACCAGCGGTCACCTATCCAGGTACTAACCGTGCCGCCGATGCTTACACGCGAGTGCCACAAAAAATAGTAATTCTCAAAAAATCCCTACTCAGGAATCTATTGCCTTAATACCTGTATACTTATACTTTAACATATTAAGGAATAAAAAAATCTATAGTAGCCCCTCAGCTGCAATTTCAATCGATCTTAACGCCGTTTTATGACAGTACCAAGTGATATACATACATACTATATGAACAACTATCTCGTCTCTATCATAATTAAATTCTTTATTATACGCATAAACAAAAGCAGCGTAAACGTCAATTTTCCCGTCAGTGGTCTAAGGGTTGTCATAATTAGGGAGCGTAATTTGTACGGTATATTTGCGGTCCCAAATAATGGGTGCGTTTTATGTCCAATAAATACCACGGCCCCAAATGTTTATTAATACGAAACACTTAACAATGAATGCACGCTACTATGAAAAACATAAGGCCGTAGCCATGCCATCTTGGATAACCAAATCGATTTCGAATTATTTGACAACAAATTTAGTAAACATACCCGTTGTTTGTATTAGCGTGCAATCGTTGTCAAGTGTTTTGTATTACGAAAAATGTGGGGGACATTTTTAACGATAAATCCGAACCATTCCATTTTTATCTTACATATGCGAAAGAAACTCTGTCCCTCTGTCTGTCACACTTTCTCGGTTAAACAGCTGCACCGATTTTCAATGAAATTTGGAATGGAGTTTTTTTTTAGTTTCAGGCCTTCCAAAATGATTCTTCTCTGCCTGATGAAAAGCATAAGCAGAATCCAAGAGTGGTGGTCACCATACTCATTGCGAATGCAGACAATGTAACTACGCAGCATGGTGATCCACAGCATGGCGGCCTAGTCATGCTTCTGCATCATTGGGCCTCCGGTCTTGCACTCACCAAAGAAACACGAGGGGACCGCTGCCATTTTACGGTGATCTCTTGTGCGAGGGTCGTACCGCCCCGGTCGAGCCGGCCCAACCGTGCTGAAATCAACGTGGCTCTACTACCTTGAAAATATACTTTGATTCGTAAGGAAGGATATAGGCTACTCTTTACTCCGATAATAGACAAACACGCTTTTTATGTTTTCAGTTCAAAATATTAACATTGAAGTGCATATTTAAAAAAAATCGTAAATTTTTAATTTAACGACTACCGTTCCTGTGGGGCCCAGCACAGACAGCGATCTTTATCAGGTCATAGGTCCAGTAGTAGAAGTCCGACACAATAGTGACAATAGTGAGTTTTGTTTCTGACAACGTTGTTTAAAAGCATTATTAACAAAAATCCTTCATTATTTATACGTATACAACAAACATTAGACAACTTTAACACTATATAGGTAACCACTAATACATAGATACAGTCAACCTCAGAAGTAGCTGACCATTTTAATGTGCCGAAAATTCATATACTACCGTTGCGTACATAAATAGCTTACTAAGTTTAGCGCCAAAATTAAATGATCATCTTAAAAGTACAAAATTAGTTGAACAACACAATACCAAAGTAGCTGAATATTACTAAAAGGAGTTGAACGCTAAAATGTGATAAGTAACTGAACAATAGTATACATATAATTACATTCAGCAACAATACTATATTCATCAGTGCGCAAAACTTGGGAACCCCTCGGCTTATTCAGACTTTTGTAGTTATTGAACGTAGGTAATAGATAGATAATTCCGACTTACAGATTGATATTGTTTATTTGTTGAACAAGGAAGGTTATAATGGTGAGAAAAAACTTAAAATTGCGAGGAAAATATTAAAAACTACACTTTTCTTTTCCCATAAAGTAAATTAAAATATCTATCGATAATGTCAACAGAACGAAGTCTGTCGGTGCAGCTAGCATTTACATAAAAATCCTGTGATTATTTACACTTTGGTAATTCTCTTCTTTGTTAAAGTCGCCTTAATTATTTCAAAAATCTAAATTATTCAGATTATCTTGCTTATATAATTGAAATTTACTCTGCGGAGATTAATTACACGAATTTTGTTTAACTCTATAAATATTTATTATTTACTTTCACTCATTTTTCTAATTCCAACACTCCAACTTATTGACATTACGTAACAGAATAATTTCTACACGTCTTATTTTTGAAAACTAGTAGCATAACTAACTAGAGACAGTACTGTTTTGAAACAATTCATGAAGAATTTCGATCCATCATTATGTCAGCCAAATTTTTCTCATTTATATTTTAATGGCAACACATTATCTTCTATTCTATTAATCAGTGTCATTTTTCACTGCTTACTCTTTTACTCAGTAAATCTTCTCTTCAGCAGTACTCAATTAGTAAAAAGAATTTATTATTTTTTAAGGTATTTTTTTTTGTAAATTTTCTAAAATCCTAGCTAGATCAATTTATCGCCTCCGAAATCCACTGTGTACTAAAGTAAATGAAAATCTTTGGAGAGAGATTCAGGTTTTTTATATTCTTTTTTTATACGGACCTGCCAAAATGACTCTACTCTGCCTGGTGGAAAGCATAAGCAGAATTCAATAGTGGTGATCACCATACTCATTGGGAATGCAGACAATGCAACAACGCAGGAAGAAATACAACAATTGCTCGTTCAAGGGTTAAAGATTATCATAACACTCCCCTAGCTTTGCCGTAGTCTTCTAAAAATTAGGATCATTATCATCATCGTCTCAGCAAAAAGACATCCACTACTGGACATTGGCCTGCCTCCAGGTAAGGTAAGGTTTTAAAAAAATGTACTAACTTTTACATAAACACTGTTGTTATTCCGTAATACTGATTGTTTTTGACACAAGGAGGATACCCTCGTCCGTTTGTCGTTACCCTCAATTCTGAGGATCGTGACCTCTCCTGCGAGTGATAGCTCGCCACCTGTTTCTATCTTGAGCAGTGTGTAGGGCAGCATGGATCGTAGTGCTGAGAATAGAGCAAACTTGGTCTGCCCAGCACAACGGGCTACGGCCCCTGGGTCTTTTCCCCTCCACCTTACCCTACAGTCACATCAGTCATCAGTCTTCGCAGGATATCGCTTTCTTTCTCGCGATTCTTAGGTGACAGATGTTATAGTTGCTTAGTAGTACTAAAATTAGTCTTAATTACTTAGTAATTTTAATCGTCACATTCCGAAGCATACCTAAGTCAAAACACAGCAAAATATAATTATTTTGCACATTTATCAATCAGGTATTGTCATTCTATTCATATCAATACAGATATTCATAATAAGTTAGAAATAAGAAATTCAAACAATTTAGCATAATAATAGCACACCTATTTAACCATAAATAAAATAGAAATAATGAAATTTCAAACATGGCGTTTATCTGCAAGGTTACCCGTCTATAAGCTTTATCCTATTGTCACAAAAGCCTATATTTCAAGTAATATCTAAAGCGAAGACCCCTGTTGTGGATGTCAAACAATAATTTTAGTTCGCCAATAAAAACTAAATAACAAAAGTTTCATTTCCAAGTCGTGACAGCCCTTGCCGTCGTCCTAGCAACATGGTTCACCGAGGACACTGCCCCGCGATGAACGAACTCACCTACACAAATACTCTTTAAATTCTACTCTAACTAGACCCCAGAAGGCTTAATTTTGCTTAAGAAAAGCACTCGAGTAAAATTGCATCGGTCTATGCATTCCATTTAGAACTATTGTAGATCTATAGTTCCTATGCTAAAGAAAACAGGGTCGGTTATTGCTTGCGTATGTCCAGTTAATGTCAGATCTTTACTGTCGAGATCCTGTGGCGTGTTACTATGGGTTGTCGAACAAAAAAAGACAAAGAATTTAATGTTCTTTCGAGTGTAAAGAAGTCTTTTCTTTTTATTTTCTTTTTTAATGAATAATCGTACAGTGTTCTCGATCAGAGTATAATTTCACGTTGGATTCGAAAAAGAAATTAGTAATTTCAAGCTGAGTATATAATTTTTATAATAATAGCAACAGGAGGACTACATAAAGACTTAAATGAAAATAAAACCCTTTATGTTGAAAAGGGCAGTTTATAAATAACGGTTGTAAAGAAACCCACCCTTATATGTTAGTTTGTTGACCCTTACGATAACGTGCGTTCAAATTGAGACCCAACTTCTGTAGCTCTAGTACTAGTAGTATAAAGTACTACGTATTGTTTATTTCGTGTTTAATAAATCGGAAAAGTGTATAATATAATATTTAATCGTATCGTCTTTATATAATTTCTATAAATATTTGCATCCCCGTCTGAATCTATATTAAAAAAAAATGACATTACATATTTTTACATTTTCAGGCCTATACAAGAAGACACAAAGGGTTTGGAAGTACCATCTAAAGGATTAAGGTGATGTATACTGACCCCAATATTCCTGAAGGTATATTTATTTGTAAACTTACATTGATGAGAACTAGCCGGTTCGTTTTTAAATGTACCTACCTACATAACCTTTCTATAGTTTTTACTGCTTACCACTAAAAATATCAAAACAAAAAATATTTAACACGATAGCAGAACTCCTCATGTGAGACATTCGGTTCCACTCAACAAACAAACGACGACACACACATAACTACATCCAGCTACAACATACGTCAATGTCATCTAATAAAACTAAACTAAACCTGCATCGCGCAATTAAAGTTTTCAGATCATGGTTTCATGTATTTTAGTAAAAGTAAAACTAGAACAGTAAAATACATGGATTGTCATCAGCTAGCACGATCAGAGGATCCGCCATTTACCTTTTAACTTCCTTAGTCTTTAGTAATATAAATATTCTGTTACTGACTATTCTTGACTGCGGAGATTTCTACTCTACTTTCTCACTCTCTATTAAATCCGCCTATATGGATTCCTTAAGATCCAATTATGAGTAGCCGCCCCTAAAGTACTTCTAGAAATGGGCGGCAGATTATGGGTTCTATGGTGACGTAATGTATATGAAGTTTAGAATACGTGAATAAGTAAGGTTTTGAAACTCGATAAAAATTGATGAAATAAAACCTATTTTCTTGTAAGCCGTAGTACCGCTCCTGCCGCACCAAGCTCTTTATTACGGAATTTAACTATCCTATTTATTATAATCTCCTGTCGTTTACTGAAATCCTGTTATAATATATAGTGTCGTAAAACTTTGTGCTATTGTCAATTTATGCTAAAATAAATCGATAAGAAGTTGGTAAGCGTTCTAGGAAATCATTAACAGTAGGAGGGAGAACGGCTCAAAGCCGAAGTCCATTATCATCATCGCCGTCACGAACAGTCTTTAGAAGTTCAGTACTGGATATAGTACTCTCCTTTCAAAGAAGATTTTGCCCTGCTATACCGCAGTGGCCAAATAGGTTGGTGTGGTGACTTCCATATAAAATGCAGCAAAAAATAATATACTACAGCGCCATCTACCGAAGATACACTGAACTATTGAGTAACGTAGTGTACGAAGAAGCTAGCAATCCTGAATCACGCAATAGAAGTTATCATGCTGATTAGCATATATACAACTTTCCAACACCAACCGTGGGGCAGTGGCCCGCCAGGTATGATCACCATGCCTGGTCGGAGGATCCTCCCTTTGCGTTGGAGGGACATAACACCCGTTCCTCCACATTGGTATTGAATTTGCTTCGAGTTTTCCTTCTATTTACAGTGATATTATCCTGTAGATTTTGCTGCCTTAGCTACAACCACGAGATGAATAGATGGGATGACACTCTTTATTCTTAATCCAATACCACACAGAACACTTCTTTGAATTAAATAAAAATAAATAAATAATGTTTGCGAGGCATTCGGAAAGTGTAGGTTGACTTATTCTGCCATTTTCTGGATTGTTTTTTTTTTCAATTTTATAAATCAACCATTCGCCGTCCACTGCTGAACGAAGGTCTACCTCAAGGAGCGCTAACTATCCCGATCTTGAGCAGTGTGCATCCATTTACAATTTTAAATGTGTTTACAATTATTAAAACCATAGAAAAGCATATGAATCGTTTCTTTTTATTTCTTAGTTGTTATTGAAAAGTCACCACAGTTCATCCAAAACTGAAATCGAGTTACGAACCTCGTTTGTATAAAAGCCCGTTGAAAAGGCAAACGTTTTCTAAGGGTACATAGATGGAGTTAATTATAATAAAATGAGCGGCTAGTCAATCTTCTCGCATATATCGTTAAGTTGTCGAGAACCCTTAGTATAATGTCGAACTATCCTTTTTGCATTGTGTAGGGACGTGCCCTCTGTGATGGACTTGATTAATCTGTATTAGTAGAGATATAAAGTAGTTAGTTATGTACGAGGTGAAATTGTGGTATAAGTCACGAGCTGATACCCGTAAAGAGTACAGGTTTAGAATTTATACTCAATCTGTACTCTTCCTGAAAAGCTGAAGAGTATGTTTGATTAAAGGCGGAGGTATTACCGTTTTCAAATGTTTTTTGAATTCCATTAATTGAGGAAGGTTTTATGGTATATCACATAACGCCATGACTAATAAGACCCGGGTATGTTGAAAAAACTAGCAATATTTATTATTTTTAAGAAATGTAGACGAAATTGTGTAACTCAGTTTGTACAGGGTCAGATACTGATTTCCTGACGTTTGAATTTCCACGATTTCGATTGTATTGTATTATTTCCTTGGTCAGTGAAACTTCAACTACTTATTAATACACTTAATTTTTAATCATGTAACTTTTTAAAACTAACTCTGTGTCTTTTTTTACCCTTAAACATTAAGCATTTTAAATACGAAATGAGTCCTTGTATCATATTTGTTTGAAGGGTATACGAGATATAGATCTACTGAAAGCACAAGTTGACTTCTATAAACGCCATCGCTTCTGTCTTAGCCCAGACGATTCATTACGTCGTTGGTCTATAATGTTGAAGTGGCTGTCCGTCCGTACTAAAAGGCAGCTTTAGAACCTCCCAGCTGTCTCCTGTCTATTGTGTGCTAATTATATTTTGTCACAAATTCAATTGGGATATAAATTGTTATAAATATGTGGTTTAAGAATCGTAAACTTCTGAAGCTGCAATTGGTTTTAAGATCACATTAGCATTTATTAGATTCTATACTTTTTTCAAGCAGTTTCTGTTGTCTCATTATAATAATTCAATAGTTATACACTTGTGACACCTTACATGAGCGGCGGTAATCGCTTACCATCAGGCGACACGTCTGCTCGGTTTCGCCCTATTCCGTAAAAATTACCGATATATTTAACTTAGTTACTTTTGTAAAATGAACCCATAAAGCTTTGGATGAACGTGTTTAGTATTGGGCAGTGACATGAAGCAATTTATTGAAATGATTGGAAATGTTGCCAGTTAAAATTGATATTGTGGACAGTACGTCATCATTTTCATTTGTAAAGTCATACATCAATATCAGTACCTGGATGACCGGTATTTTTTTGGTAAATTTTCTAAAAAAATATCCTGGCTAGATCAATTTATAAACCTCGAAAGTCTTTGTACACTAAGATTCAGATGATGTATATACAAGAATTTCTCTTCTTCTTTTGATGATATGGCAATCAGCCGGATCAGCTATTTCTGCCAATGTCAAGTATTTCAAGTCTTCAATTCTAAGTCTTCGAGTCTTCAAGTCTTCGTCGTGATGGAATTAATGATAAAAAATATAAAAAATGTGGATGACATGAAATGGGGACTGTCTTTCGCAAAAACAAAAAACGAACCAAGAATTTCTCGTTTAAAGGTGTTATCGTCATCACAAGTCAACCCTACAAAGGCCAAAGCCCTGTCATTAATGTAGAATGACTATATTTTGTTTATTATGACTTGTTGTAATGTCATTGCTCATTTCACACACAAGTTTTAGCCTTTTTTCTTTTCGCGAAGCTATTTTCATTTATTTTTTCCACGAAGCTATTTTCATTATCATAATATATGAGAGAATGAGATTGTTTATTTGTTACACTTTGACAGAACTGATCTTCATTTAATTTTGCACAGATACATTAAAGGCTTAGAAAAGACAAATTAACTTTTATACAGACAAAAAGTATTGACCTCGAAATATCAATATAATAATATATAAAATTAACTGACATGGCAGCGTATGCGATTGTTAAGGTCTTGGGTTCGATTCCGGGTCGGGACAAATATCTTTATGATCTATAAATATTTATGACGGAGTTTGGATGTTTTCTACATATAATNTATATAATAGTTGTCTAGTTCCCATTGTATAAGTTCGGCTTAGTTTGGGACTAGATGGCGTTGAGTTTTATATGACATTTATTTTTATTAAAGTACTTACGTTCCCCTGCGGATCTATAAGCTGAGCGTACTTAGGCGCCTTTGCTTTGCTGCCATCTGCGAATACGCCGGCGAGGCGCAGCGGTGTCCCGGGCCGGGCGGCCGCGCGCTCGTACTGCGCGCCCACTCGCCCGCTTTCTGTGGGACCAGGGGTTTATATTAAAATTCGTCGAAAATTTAATCTATGAGAAAGTGTCTTCAAATGTTTGTCCTAATTAGTCTCCTTCTGATCATGGCTATAGTAACTTCACATCAAGCAATATAAAAACACCTATTACACGTTTGTAACTATAAGTTAATCCTGGCCAACCTATCGGTCTTGTGGTTAATAACCCTGACTACTAAGTCAGATGTTTTGGGTTTGATTGCCACCCAGGACAAATAATTAAGTGACCACTTTCGACACCCATGGGATAAATACGGGTGATGACAATTTGTATTTTTAATCCGTCACTACACGGACTTTATTATAACGAAGTTATTATTATTATCTTCGTATTTGACAGTCACAGTATCACCCTGGGAGAGTCACGCTTCGGCATACATGGGCTGGCTCGACCAAATTGATACCACGGCCTCCCAGAGAACCGGTGTGAAACAGTGCTTGCGCTGTGTTTCACCGAGTGAGTGAAGATAACGGAGGCCCATACCCAACCCCTCCCTAATCCCCTCCCTCTCCCCCAAAGGCTGGCAACGTACTTGTGATGCCTCTGATGATGAGGGCGGCGGTAATTGCTTACTATCAGGCGATACGTATGCTGGATTTCCTCGTATTTTATAAAAAAATAACAGTTTAGAAGTTCGTAAAAAAGTGGTATATTTGAGGAGTTACCTGAAGTCGGTCGCGCTCTGTATGCTGAAATGGCGCGAGGCGACACTAGCGCGAAGGCCCTCGCTCTCAGCAGTGCGGCGATGGATCCCCGGGCCGCCGCTAGCGCCCCGCCTCTGCATCCGCAAGCTGAAAACCAACCTGCAACAAATAATAAATATTATTTAAAATATCTATACATTCTCACTAGTTGACCTGGCAAACTTCGTACCGCCGTATTTATTTTCGTGGATGTTTTCTAGATTACCGAAAGTCTGTACTAAGTCTGCCTGCCCACCAGGCCGCAATGTATACGACTAAGCGGACTAATAAAATATAACACCTCCGTTTTCTTTCAATTTTCTTCTATACAAAGCTTGTCCTGACAATAACAAACACGCAAAAAGAATTATCCAATTTGGTGCAGTCGATCGAAAGTAATGAGCGTACATACATTATTGTGAATCATTTTTATTTATATACTGTGATTATAAAGCAATAAAGAATCCATTAACACTTTACAAAGGACACACAACTACAATCTCCTTATTACAAGCTAGGTAAGTCTCGCGGTGTTACCTGCGTTTCTTGTTGTACTTTTACGTTAACCACCACAGATACCGCTGCGGGCCAAAGCTAGTCTGAGACAAAGTAACCTAAGTTAGTCCTTATATCATCTGCTGCCTGTGCCAGTGAAAATTTCGTCAAAATCGATCCAATCAACTATATACATACGACCTTCAAACCTTCAAAAAAAGAGCGTACTCATTCTCAATCGGTTACGCACTTGTA
The DNA here is from genome assembly GCA_003709505.1 of Hyphantria cunea. NCBI lineage: Eukaryota > Metazoa > Arthropoda > Insecta > Lepidoptera > Erebidae > Hyphantria > Hyphantria cunea. The sequence goes on from PKRV01000596.1 coordinate 89,421, forward strand.
ACGCCCCTGGTCAGGCGGTACGTATGCACGTTTTGCCCGATATGACATAAAAAAAAAAAATACAGATACATAAAAATTTTAGAAATACATTTTTTGGTGTCAGTACCATAAAAACTATTTTATGCATCCAGTGAAAAGATGTTAATGTGAAATTACCAACAGACACTTCAATGTTGTTTATTTGTACAGTTTGTAATTTTAATCATGACCAGTGAAACACAAAAACTTCGCGGAGGACACAGAACTATTCTAATTTCAAATATTTAATTCCTAAATGAATGAAATTTGATCATAGATCGTTCGAAAATCATTTAAAAATAAAACGACCATTAAGTCGTTCGTCCGTCCGTAATAAATAAAATTACGTTCTATAAAAACTGGCTCGCGTAGGGTTAATATCTCAACGGGCGACCTTTAATTACGTCAGTATTACAAGGGTTACACGATAATGATTCCGTCTGACATTTGCAGTTACTTTACTTTTTTTGTCGGCAAAACGCAAAGGCATCAGGTCGTTGAGTCTAGTATTTTCAACTTCTTTTCTTTTTCAACGAAGGATAATGAAGGGTTTGAGTCTGAATATATAAATTTTATGCAGGTATATATATATTACCTTGGTATATCCAGGTATCTATAGGATTTTTTGTTAGCACAGCTGTATGGAAGTGTGTATGTCAACCGTTCATAGTTGCATTTTGAACAATAACAGTGTATGAGGGTTTTATTATACTAATATAGACGACTGTTAAGTAAGTCTAAGTTTAGGACTTAATATGAAGATACAACAGGTAATTGACTACACGGTTGGCCTAGTGGTTTCAGTGGTCGCCACACCGGTTCCTACTGCGCCAAGTGTTGTGGGTTCAAATCCTACATGGGACTACACTTTGTGTGATCCATAATTTGTTGTGCTAAGTCTGGGTGTACTTTGTGTCCGTTTCATGTATGTTTGTAAAGATCCCCGCGATACAGAAATGTATATCCCTAAAGCGAGAGTTATCATTTAAAAAAAATAATAATATTCAACGTTTTTACTCACTAAAATAAAAGTCGGTGTAGGAACCAAATTAGATTTCAGCAAGATTGTTATAAGTTCGAATATTTAGTTCGTTCGTATTTTAAATCTCACACTTTTGAAATAAATCAGATATGTTTTTATTATTTATTACATCGGCTTGGGTAGCCGGTAACCTCCTGCCTAATTTTATTCTGCAGAAAAACCTGAACTTTATTGACTTGACCTGAATCTTCCACCAAAATTAACCCTGCTAATGGTTAATAGACAATAAATAAATAGATAATGTTTCTGACATCACAATAGAAGCGCTTTCTCATACGTAGAACAAGCTTTTATCTGGCGAAATACGGATATAATCTTTGCTTAGTCGTTCTGAAATTACCATGCTATAAACAACTTGTGACATTTCAATCTCTGTGTCTTTTCACACTTTGAAAACATCTATTTGACATTTATCTGTGGTCAACGGATGTCACGTCAGAGAATACGCGTTGATGACATATAATTATTTGAAATTAGAACACAGTTACGTGTAAGCTTGGGTATTAATATTTAATATTTGTCATTTTACTTTACTTTGTTTGTAAATAGTATTCTTGGCCGGCCATTTTGAATTCAGTACTTAGCTTTTATAATTATACTGATTTTCTGTGACTTCATCTCAGTCTAGATGTTGTTCATATAAAGAAAATACAGAAAGTTGCTTGATGTAGGACTTGCGAATGAAATTAATATTATTTATGGTGTTATGAACGGTAGAAATCTTATTTTTCTGCTTTTTATATTTTTAGGCTGTTATTAAGTGATTTTATTAATGGAAATCGATATAGACGAATTTGACGATATTGATGATGATTAACTGATGATGTATGGTACTCTGTCTCAACTACTAAATAAAAATACTAATAAATATAAATAATGAACAAGGGACCACAGTGGGTTAGCACTGGTTGGCAAGTTTGCACTGACTAAGAGACAATTTTATTATAGTGTTGTTTTCAAAAGCTCACTTAACTAAACTTCTTAAAAAAAAAGTTTAAATACAATAACAAAGAAAACAGTTAACTCGATGACGTCGGTCATGCTCACGCAGTTATTTGGAGATAATTTGTCTTGTCGTCTGCTTCTGGGCGCGACAGCTCGTCGGTGGCGCATGCGCATATAAAGCGGTTGTTAGCCGACGAACAAAAACACCTCACATCAGAACCACTCTCACTTACATAGAGTACAGATGATCTAGACATGACTGATGATAGATATGTACTCTCCTTTTATCTTTGAAAATACTACTCCCGTGTTACTAACATATCCTGTGCTACAGAGAACTTTAAAGACCTCTGTACATATATGAAACGGGCACAAAAAACGCCCAGACTTAGATCAACAATTTGTGGATCTGTTGTTGTTCTGATACACAATAGAGTTCGAATCCACAACACTTAACGTAGTAAATCACTGCACCAAGCATTCCTGGCCATTCCTGGGTATTTAAAGGGGAAGGCACGTTTCTATTAAATAACATTGGCGAATATAATTTAGTCCTAATCTCATAATATCAGGTCTATGCAATTTTTAAAGCACAAAAACAACCTATTTCTTACTAGAGTGTTAATCTGCTTTGCAAAATTAAAGATGTGAAATTTAGAAAATATAAAAAGAAATAGATATTATGTCACGTAATTGTACTGTTAAGCAGGTCAGGGTCGTATACCGTAACTTGAACTTGGTATTCTAATCTAAGTATTTTTTTCTGAGTATTATTTATTTATTTAATAATGCAAGATATGAAATGTGTACATACATAAGCCTAATCACAATAAATACTCGTATAGTTAGCAGATATATTTTTTTCTTAAACTTCATATAATACCTTTTATAAGTCACATAAAATTATTACGAATGATACGAGCAATTAACAAACTCAATAACAACTTGATAACCGTAAAACTTTCATTATAAAATATTTTTAAAGAAAAATTAACTAAAATCTTATTTGCGCAATAATTTTTACAACTTTATCACGGACAATAAAAATAAAGTTATACTTTATGGTTGTGAATTCTATATCTTTTGTTGCTCTGTAGAAGTTTGGACGCCATATTATGGCTGATTTTATGTTTTTAAAAAACTAAAGAGTGAACATGGGCAACGCGTCCTTCTGCCAAGGACGACGGGTCGCCAGAGCCCTTTTGTTGGCATTACGTGAAATGGAGAAATTTATTGTCTTTTTTTACGGTTAATGCGTTGTAACTTATTTATACAGCAACGTTTCGTAACGCATAATGGATTATATTATATGCATTCTTTATTGTTCATAATATTTATTATATATATCACAGACTGTCTCGGAGGCGGGAGTGGTAGTGTATGCAACTGCTGTACTTCAGGTCTCGGGTTTTGTTGAGTCCCGGGTCGGATCAAGTGTTTGTATGATCTGCAAATATTTGTTTCGGAGTTTGGATGTTTTTTAATTATAACATGTATGTATTAACATAAAAAAGGATTTAGTAATTTATATCAGTTGTCTAGTAGCCATAATACAAGCTCTGCTTCGATTGGTACTAGATGACGTTGTATGTTAAAAAAATGACTTTAGCATTATTTAAATAAGTTGATTTTACAGGTCAGATATTTTAGTTTTGATAATAATACTCGGTCGTTCTAGCTCGATTGACTAACAAACCTTAACCCATACTTTCATATTAAATTATTTTTTGCAAAAAAATACTTCTGTTTACAACAAGAACACAAATAATTTGCGAAATATTGCAATGATAAAATTGGAACGAGTAATATAAATAATTGATGTATTTTATTACATTTGTAACTATGTAATTCCTAGTCATTTTGCAGTTGATCTAGCATTCACCATTACTTAACCGTGATGAGCGGTGCAATGCAGCAATCAGCGCACACTCGTATTATATCAATGTAATACGTCTAAATAAGCGTGGGAAGTAAAACACTCTATTTGTTAAGTTTTCTACAAAAATTACCTGAGTTTTTAGATACAATAACTGTTCAATTCACCTAAAATAACTCAACGTATTCATAGATGAGGTGATGATGTCTAACTGTAGCATTGGCGCATTTTACATCCAAAGATTTGAATGCGAAAATGGACCAGTTTCATACTGTGTGTACTCTCTCTCTCTCTCACACACACTTAAATTGAGGTCAGACGGACCTGTATAACGCGATTTGATTGATTTGAATATAGCATGATCAGCTTCATTTTTACGTGGTTATAATGAAGTTCAGAGATACAAGTCAATCTAACCAAGTTTTGTCTTTTCTTAGAAAGTCCGCTGCATGATTCTGTGCTCCTGGTACCTCCTACGTCAAATAGAACATAAAACAAACTATTTCTTTTTTTTTCTTTTCTAAGTAGAGACTATCTATTTATATAAATATACTATGTCCAACAGTGGACTATTTAAGGCTGTTGACGTGATGTTGCAGTTTGAAAAAACTACAAAAGATTTCTGTTAAAATTATCTGTGTTATCTGAAGTAGAAGCACAGCAAAATAATATACGATCCATTAGAAAAGAAATAGTAATATTCATGGTTTGTAAACTGATACTTTTGATGTTACAAATATATATTTAAATGAGTGACTATTTTTACAGCTCTTGTTTACTAAAACATGAAAACGATAAAGCTGTAAAAATAATCAAGTAAAAACTAGAGATATTGTAGTCTACATCTCTAGTTTATACTTTTCTGTATTTCCTACAGTAAAAGGCATCCCAATTTCGTTATGATTTTACACCCACAATGAGTACATCTGAACAAATAATCATTGTTGTATTATTACGTTAAACGATAATTATTATTTCGACAATTTTAGGCATTTCGGCGATTGCAGATAGACAAAGAAGTAAGTGGGACGGATTATAAAAATTAGCAAACACATAAGCTGATGACCTTTATACAAAAAAATTAATAAAAAACACTGCAATTTTTGTGGTCTATGTTGTGTTGTGGTTCTACATAGTGCGTATGGTTTATGCCTTTTCTATGGTTTTCTTTTTCACGGAATGAAATCCAATAGTAGTGACAAGGGTTTCCACAATTAGTAAAGTACTTAATTTTACCAATCGTAATAAAATCAATGGCTGTGATTTGTTTTTATTAAGAATAATCATGAAACAATTACTATGAGTTTTGCTGTCTTAGAACATTTCATTTTCAATGTTGTTCTCTCATTTAGCTTCGATAATTAAAATGTTTGTATGTTAAGTTAAATGGTACTGATGATGCATAAAATTAATTAAGTTTTATACTACATATATATTAAATAATTGTACTTTTTTATTTAAATCAAACAGGTAGTAGAGCTACGCTGATTTCAGCACGAACGGGCAGACTTGACCGGGAGGGTACTACCCTCGCACTGTGCTGTGCTGTCGTGTTTCGTAGGTGAGTACGAGGCTGGAGGCCCAATGATTCAGAAGCATCACTAGGCCGCAGCACCACTAGACTGACACGGTGTGGTGACCACCATTCTTGGATTTTGCTTATGCTTTTCATCAGGTAGATAAGGCCCAAAGAAATGGAAGGTTTTTACATATTGAAGATGTTTAAAAACAGTTACTGTCCATTAATCTTTGTGCTACGGTAAACGCTCACCAGAATGGCTATGTACCATTGAGCCTGATATTAATAAATCAACTCATTTTATTTACACAGTCAAGTAAGACAATTTACTTGCTCCAATAAACTCAAAAAGCAACTTATCAAAAGCCTGAATCAGCAGAATTCTCGGCGTCATGTCGCCAGATATGCGCGCGCGCACTATCGCACTATCTGCGATCACTACACCGAACGAGGTCGTTCAACCCGACCGGACAGAGAGCTATTTCAAGAATGCCTTACTGATAAGGGTGGTTTATGTTTATGCAAATTTTCTATTTGATATAGGAGGTACTAGGAGCACAGATTCGTGCAGCGGTATTTGTAGTGTGCCTTATAGTAAATCTTAGTACACCCGATGGCACGAATGGTGAACTGTAAATACGGATTACTTTGATACTTCGTGACTTGTTTTTAGCTTGATCTCACACTGGATGTGATTTATTTATATTTACAGTTTAAATAATATACAATGCTAACTTAAATAGTAAGATCTTTTTAAAGATGCTTTTTCTTGTGAAGTGCCATCTTTACATATCATCACCATCATTTCAGCGGAAGGATAGCCACTATTGGACATAGGCCTCCCCCAATACTCTCTATAATAACCGATCCTGAGCTGCAAGCATTTTTTTTCTGGAATAAGGGGCAAAAAAGCATACGTATCGCCTGATGGTAAGCGATTACCATCGCTAATAGACACCTGAAACACCAGAGGAGTCACAAGAGCGTTGCCGGCCTTGGGAGATGGGAAGGGAGATGAGGGGAAGGGTTGGATTATGGGCCTCCGCACTCACTCGGTGAAACATGACGCAGGCGCTGTTTCAGTCTGGTTTTCGGTGAGGCCGCGGTATCACTCCGGTCAAGCCGGCCCGTGCATGCCGAAGAACCTTCACCAGTTTGCCCGACAACCTTGTTAAGTACTCAAGCTTCGTCTGCTGTTTCGTGGTCACTACTCCAAAAATTTTTCTCCCCATTTTAGTCGTCTGCTCTGAGCAATCGCTACATGTATATCTACATAAAGCAGGCACAGAAATACAAAAAGAGACGCTTGCTATTTACGTCACAAAATAGATTACGTAAATTTATCTTTGAATTTTTGTGCTGCGACTTTCATTATTACTTAAATAAACCTTTAAAGTGTATAATCGACTATCGAAATTCCATAATTTCGACCTAAAACTCGCCTCCCACATTCAGAACAGATATTAAACAGTTTGACCAACACAGCGATTGAGCAATATTCGAATATTGACATTACGAATGTTTGACCGCATATAGGAATACAAGGTAAATAAAAAAGCCGGGAGATATGTATTTTGCTTTTTGAATAACAGTCTACACGAGGAAATGTTTTTTTTGTTAATACTAGCAATACAAATACACGATCTACAAAAAGATAAGCGATTCCGGTACCTGAAGCACACATAACGGTTGCAGGACATATTTGTGCGACAGGATTGTTTCATTAAAATGAACTTTCGCGAAGAGCTATTTCTGCGAAGGCACATACTTGAAGAATACTTCAACGAAATGTAATATAATACCAATTTTTGCTTAAATACATGTAAGTTTTAACAGTATAAATATATTTTAATGTTTACGTGCATTCTTAAATCAAACTTTATTTGTAGTAATATATCCTAAACCTTTCAAAACACTTCACGCGCCAATCCCGTCCAATACGAGCCACATCTCTGTTTAAAGATGTCTTTCCATCTTTTAATTGGTCTCCCTTTTTTAAGTATCAAGTCTTTTGATAGCCATTCTGTTAAACGTTTTGTCCACCTATTGTTATAAATTCTGCATATGTGTCCTGCCCATTGATATTTCAGTGATCTCGTTATTTTTCTTGCATCATTTATGCTTGTTTTCTTTCTGATGTTATCGTTGCTGACTTTATCTGCAAGTTTTAAGCCAAACATGCATTTGTTCATTTTACAGATAACTATTTTTTTTCGTCTTCATTCCTGTTTCCCAAATCCAGACGCCTAAATATTGATTTGTTGAAAAGAGTGAGATGATTAGGGATGATCGGATGAGGGAGCCAACCAGCCTTACTCCATTTTTTATAAGGAGAATTCCGCACCATCACATTCTCAGCGTACTGTCGTGTGGTAAGTTTATATATTCTTGATTAACATCCTGTTCTTTTAGTGATGCCCATATAGCTTCAAAATGCCAAGGCTCTGTAGGCAATATAACATATTAGCTAAAAAATCTGACTTATATTTATGCCTAAATTTTCCAAGGTATAAGAACTGCTTAAAAACTTTAGGGAGTGCAATCAACAACCCATAATGTCCCACTGCTGGGCTCGGGTCTCCTCTCAGGAGAGGGTTAAGGCCATACTTCCCCACGCTGGCCAAGTGCGGGTTGGGGACTGGAATATGAGTCTCATTGTTTAATTTTAAATGTCTGTTTTTGTTCTAATTTTTTATTGTTGCTTGTAAACCGATTGCTTGGTTGTTAATAATTATTTTTGCTTGCTGTAATCTCCTGTAAGTAAAGGAGTACACCGGTATAATACCCCTTCAATAATTCATTGTGCTGTATAGCTGTGTATATCCTTTGTTGGAGATCCTAATTTACTTAAATAAATAAATAAAAATGTGAAGAATCGAACGCTTTTGTATAATCTATAAAGCAGATATATTATACTGTCTATACTCCTTTATTTTTTCTATGACTTGTATGCGATATATGGTCGTGTAACTTTTGCGGTAGCCCGTTTGTTCGTGTATGAGGACTACCACTCTATGATTCTGCTTTTATTTCCCATCAGGCCGAGTAAAGTCATTTTGGCAGGCCCATAATTTGAAAAAAAATATAGCTACTTCGTCTGCATCTATCAAAAGAAAAAAATACTTTGCCCGGTTTTTGCAACACTTTATATTGATGGTCGGTTCTAATTGCTCGTAGTCACAAATTAGATCCAATAGAAATTAAGAACATAATTTATTACAATTTATCATCATCATTAAGGCGCATTGTAGTCGGTAATATTTTTTATTTCCTTTTATCGACGGAAAAACTCACCGAGTCTGTTCAATTGCGACACAAATATGACAATAATAAATACGGTATTACGAAACAGTACGCCCACAGCTTACAGCTACAAAACAACCTCGTCAGGTCATCGTAGTGATAATAATTTGCATGAGCCCGAACCGGGAAGCTTACTTATCAATGTGCCGAGAGTACATCACGGCTTTCTCTGAACTATCTATAAACACACAAAGAAAAACCATCTTTATACCCGTTATAACTAAGACTGAAATTCGAGTGGGACATTATGAGCATTTGTGCACATAATTCTGGTAAAATAGAACGAAATGCGCGGTCGATTATGCAGCGGACGAGTTATATCAAGCTTGATATACTGAACTGCCCTTTTTGATGATATAACACTCGTAAGTGTACTTAATTTATGTTTTCCTTTATCAACTAGTGATAAAATTCGTACTACCAAGACTAATTGAATATAAAATCAATATGGGCTTAGTGCTGATAGCGTTAGTGGCGATAATTGCATTCAGGTTTTATGGCGTGTAAGACTTTGTTTATTTTATCTTTTTCTTGATGGCATGGGGGTCAATTAGTGGTAAGTGACCCCCGCCAGATAGAAAGGGGTTCGACCACGCATTTGTTTGCTAAAATATATTACGTCTTTGGCATACGATTGAATTGCGGTGAGGTAGTTCCGAATACTGAAAAGTGCCTAAAAAGGCACTTTTCAGTATTCGGAAAGCTATAGGGATGTGCTTATGACTGCCTCGTTGGTGAAGTGGTAGCGGTCGCGATTGATGAGAATGAGGTCTCGGGTTCGATTTCCGGGTCGGACCAAATGTTTGTATGACCTACAAATATTTGTTTTGAGTGTCTAGTATATAAGTATTACATCAGTCAATCTAGCTTTCATAGTTCAAGCTCTGCTTAGTTTGTAACTAGATGGCATTGTCTGTCAGATTTCCGAAATATATATTATTTAGTGAAGCGCAACGAATTATTCATAACTACTGACCTATATTGACAAATTATCTACAACGTATATAATTTATGTAGTTACTACACAAATTCAAACAGATCATTAGAGATATAGCGCATGCGCAATATAATGTATCATGGATCATGTAGTTTGTATGTAAATGATAATGTTGGATTATATAGTATGGATCATTTATCAAAACCTATTGATCCATAATACTTTCGATCATAGAGTATATTGTTCACAGAACGGACACCCTTTGTTACAAATTGTCTTAATCCGTGAAATGGGGTTTCATTTACAAACAAAGAACATACTATAAATAGAAAGAATATACCAGTTCTGCAAAAATAATTAATATATGTTTCTATGCACTCGGTGATTAGAAACAATCATCAAGGGTAAGCAATGATGGCGCGGTAGGTACCTGGATGGGTGACCGCTGGTGGCATGTTACCATGAGCGTCTCCGTAATTCGGAGGTCACGCTAAGCAGTCTGTCCCGGTTCTTATCATACATAACAGTCGTGAAGCTTAGTTGGAGGCCTTCGGGCGGCTTAAAAACATCCAACGGCAAGATTTACGTAGCCACAACGTATTCTTGCCAGTCCCCAAACCGCACTTGGCCAGCGTGGGGACGTATGGCCTTAACCCTCTCCTGAGAGGAGACCCGAGCCCAGCAGTGGGACATTATGGGTTGTTGTTTCTATATAATATGATATAAATGTTGAGGACATTTAACACCCAGCGCCATTTAGTCCTAAATTAGGCTGAACTTAAATTATGGATACTAGACAGCTGATATAAATACATATATACTTTTATTTGTAAATATATACATTTTATACATACAAGACACCCAAACTCCAGAACAAATATTTGCAGATCATACAAACATTTGGACCGAACCGAGAGTCGAACCCGAGACCTTAAATAAAGCAATTCCATACGCTAACACAGCACCACTGAGACAGTCAAGTATATACCTGTAATATAGTCTGTTATTAAAAGTTCAAGGTTCAACTTGAAATAATAATCTTTACTATTAGTAAAGGACAAATGTCATTTATACAAAATATGAATTTCAAGTAGATAGATATACAGTACGATACCCCACATACGAAGATTTAGGCATGAAACCAAGAGGGTGCCTCGTCTACATTTTTTTTATCATTGGACAATCATACGTGGACTCAGCGAAGCGTGAACCTATTGTTTACAACTGACAACGTGTACAGCATTGATGGGTGCGTCTGATCTCTTACATCACTGATGATGATGGGCACGAGTTCGCTTTGTTTACATGTCGAGATACTAAGTGATTTTTCTACACGATTGTACTCCACTACTTTTTATATAGTCGCCTATACAAAGCAAGGAAATGTAGTATTTGTTGAGAAATTATACGTGATTATGCTAAAGAATTCTCGGCGAGGACGCTGCTTTTCTTTCTGAGAAGACATGAAGCACTTGTCTGAAGTTTTGCCGGCGCCCATTTGGATTTGTGGTATATGCACTTTTTCTTAGTGTTTGTTGCGTCAGCTTCATATTTTTTTTTACATAGAGCTAGTATTTCAACATCAATTATTATCTAGATAGACAAAGCAGATCTAAATCGTAATTTCTAATTCTACATCCCGCAAGATAAGTTGTCTCGCGGGTTTGTTTAACAGTTTATTTTAACTATTTCTGACAATAATAATATCCATTGTATCAGTAATTATTCTTTAAAATATAGAAAAAAATATACTAAGACAAATTCTGACCATTTCTTGTTCGTTCGGAAATCTCAAAACAATCTCTAAGTCCACTTTCCTGTCAGACTTAGTATTCGGAGCTCGCAGAGATCAACAGATTTAAAACTGTAGTTGACGTTCACTTTCTGAGAAATTAAGATGCTAACTTCAACTTCAGAGAANTACGTATATAATTTATGTAGTTACTACACAAATTCAAACAGATCATTAGAGATATAGCGCATGCGCAATGTAATGTATCATGGATCATGTAGTTTATATGTAAATGATAATGTTGGATTATATAGTATGGATCATTTATCAAAACCTATTGATCCATAATGCTTTCGGTCATAGACTATATTGTTCACAGAACGGACACCCTTTGTTACAAATTGTCTTAATCCTTGAAATGGGGTTTCATTTAACGCAATTCATTTGTGGGCTTATTTTCTTAGAAATGTTTGATGAACAGTTTTTTTATAGTTGAAATATATCATATTACGTTGTCATACAACTTGATGTCATGGAAGTACTGATGTTCCCGTGTCATTATTAAACTTTGAAGTCTTTAGTGTACGATTAAAAACAATGAACATACTATAAATAGAAAGAATATACCAGTTCGGAAAAAATAATTAATATATGTTTCTATATAATATGATATAAATGTTGAGGACATTTAACACCCAGCGCCATTTAGTCCTAAATTAGGCTGAACTTAAATTATGGATACTAGACAGCTGATATAAAAACATATATACTTTTATTTGTAAATATATACATTTTATACATACAAAACACCCAAACTCCGGAACAAATATTTGCAGATCATACAAACATTTAGACCGAACCGAGAGTCGAACCCGAGACCTTAAATAAAGCAATTCCATACGCTACCACAGCACCACTGAGACAGTCAAGTATATACCTGTAATATAGTCTGTTATTAAAAGTTGAAGATTCAACTTGAAATAATAATCTTTACTATTAGTAAAGGACAAATCTCATTTATCCAAAATATGCATTTCGAGTAGATAGATATACAGTACATTACCCCACATACGAATATTTAGGCATGAAACCAAGAGGGTGCCTCGTCTACATTTTTTTTATCACTGGCCAATCATACGTGGACTCAGCGAAGCGTGAACCTATTGTTTACATCTGACAACGTGTACAGCATTGATGGGTGCGTCTGATCTCTTACATCACTGATGATGATGGGCACGAGTTCGCTTTGTTTACATGTCGAGATACTAAATGATTTTTCCACACGATTGTACTCCATTACTTTTTATATAGTCACCTATACAAAGCAAGGAATGTAGTATTTGTTTAGAAATTATACGTAATTATGCTAATGAATTCTCGGCGAGGACGCTGCTTTTCTTTCTGAGAATACATGAAGCACTTGTATTTGTCTGAAGTTTTGCCGGCCCCTTTGGATTTGTGGTATATGCACTTTTTCTTAGTGTTTGTTGCGTCAACTTCACCAATTTTTTTTACATAGAGCAAGTATTTCAACTTCAATTATAATCTAGATAGACAAAGCAGATCTAAATCGTAATTTCTAATTCTACATCCCGCAAGATAAGTTGTCTCGCGGGTTTGTTTCACAGTTTATTTAAACTATTTCTGATAAAAATAATATCCATTGTATCAGTAATTATTCTTTAAAATATAGAAAAAAAAGTACTAAGACAAATTCTGACCATTTCTTGTTCGTTCGGAAATCTCAAAACAATCTCTAAGTCCACTTTCCTGTCAGACTTAGTATTCGGAGCTCGCAGAGATCAACAGATTTAAAACTGTAGTTGACGTTCACTTTCTGAGAAATTAAGATGCTAACTTCAACTTCAGAGAAACTACAATATAGTACTATAACTTTTATGAGACTATCTGCTTTCTGTCATGCGGAACCCACACAAACTAACGTAAAAAAAATACTTCTTGTTTTTTTAAGACAACCATAGCACTAGGAATATATCCTGGCTAACGAGAGAGCTTAAAAATATTGACGAAATGAAGGCAAAGAACATCTAGACTGAACAACAATTCGTGGATTATAAAAACACTGAGTGTAGTCCCATGTCCCACCTACACTCAGAGCAGCGAAATAACCGCTTAAACCACTACATTACTAAATTGTTTATTGATGGATTAGGAAATATTTAATTCCCCTTTTTAAGGGCAATTTTATAAACCTGCGTGGTTCGAAAACAATCTATAATACTTGACAGTTTTTACTGGCGAGAGCTATTAGCTAATTTTGGTCAATTTAATAAAAAAGCTTTTGTTTTGTTTTGTGTTGAATTAATTAGCTTTTGTTCGCGTCGCTTGCGTAATTTTTTTATCTTTTGGGGACTAAACTTTTTCTTGGATTAAATTTACCAATTTACCAAGTGTATGCAAATTTTGTGATAAGTCGAACGACGGTAGCTATATTCTTATGTATCAACAGACAAGTCTCTTCCGTTACTTAAAGTTTTCACTAAAATTTAAGAAAATTGAACTGCTCTGACTAATTTTAATTTAGCCTTGTAACATGTTGTAAGGGGAGTACAGAATCTATTTGTTAATTTGCAACAGGTTCGTTGACAAAGTGTTCGTTGTAGAATGGTAGTGCAATAAAGCGAGTGCTTATTACATGATTAAAACACAACTGCAACTAATCGGTAATAAGACAAATGGTCGCATTATATGGTCGGACCATAAATTACATGTTGATGTGACTGACCCATATTACATTTCAATAAATTAGTCTACCATTTTTTGAGTTTGATATCGCAAAACGTTGTATCTTAAGACGGCTTGCCACATTTTGACGTGTAATTGCTTTAGGCGTCACAAGTGCGTTGCCGGCTTTTGGGGAGTGGGGAAGAAGATGGGGATGGGGGAGGGATTGGAGTGTAGGCTTCCGGTATCCCCATTCACTCGGTGAAACACAGTGCAGACGCTGTTTCACACCTGTTTTTTGTGAGACCGTAGTATCACTCCGGTCGAGCCGGCCCATTTATGCCAAAGCGTGACTCTCCCACGTTTGTATCTATTTAGGTCCGAGTTCTTCTTTCTCTTTATTATTCCCAAGTTTATTTTGAGGTCGAGAACTAGTTCATCCGGATTTACCCTGAATATCAATTTTTACTAGGAGCGACTGTCCTCGGTTTTCCGCAACCCTAAGAACTGAATACGAAGGTTGTAATTGTTGCCAGTATATTTGAGGATACTGATTTTTTAATAACGATCGCCATTGATGCTGGTGACAACCGGGATCGGGGTTAAAGTGCTCCCCGAAGCACGGATGTAATAGGATTCGATTAGTTTTAAAAATCTTGTAGGTATCTTATTTTTTCCCTGCATCTCACTTATATTTATATTACTGTCTACCTATATATAAATAAACATTTATGCCTGTATTAAGATAAACATCGAACGTTATGAAACTGCAAAAAATATTTACTATTTGCGTAGGATTATTTGCATAATTCATGATAACACATGAATGTGATGAGTGATGGGTCAGAAGCAATATTATTTTACGCCTATAACATTTCGTAGATTATTTACACAATTCCTTTTCAGATAGGTCTGTGGCTAATTGGTAACCACGTACTTTGGAAAGTTAAGCAATCTTAGCTAGGTAAATCTGTGGACAGGTGACCATTTTTAGCACATTGAAACCGCCCTGTGCTTTATTTTATTTATTAGGTTCTTTTTATAATGGGATTAGGGGGCAAACGAGCAGATATATCGCCTGATGGTAAGGGATTACCGCCACCCATAAACACCCGCAACACCAGAGGCAGCTCAAGTGCAAAAGGCTTTGAGGACGACGATTTATTTTCAGAACCTTTTTGTACTAACCTCGCCCAAATGTACGTTGTAGATGTTTTTTTTTCCATGTGTCAACCCCTTCGGGCTTTTAACCCAATGGGTTTACTTTTTAATTTTTGATATTTTCTTAATTCTTTTCCTTTTATTTTTCAATTTATTTGCGTGTTTAGGCGAGTTCATGTAGATACCACAACTACGACAAAAAACTCAAACTGCAAACACTCGTAGCTACCAGGAAAACAGAAACTCAGTAGAGTATCAATCCCAACGCTTTAAGCGTAACCATACTTCTTATACAACAATAAGCTGCGTTGTAGCTGTCATTACAGTAGGCGCGTCGAATCGCTCGATGACCCGTGCGCGTGCGCACTGATTGCGAAATATTGCGCTCTGTTACTTGAACGTATGATTGTATTACGTGCTCATATCTGTACTATAGGAGTGCTGTCTCTAGTTAAGACCTTTCGTAAGATGTGAACTTGCAACGGTCAAGCTAGGGTAAAGTTGTACAGTAGGCCAAGATTTTTTTTTTAGGATAGACGTATGTCCAGCCAGTAGACTTAGTAGTCTACTGGCTGGACATACGTTTGTTTTATCTAATAACACTTACACTCCCTTGAAAATTATATATATATATATATAATTTTCAAGGGATTCATCAATAGTTTGATGAATTAATTTTCAAGGGAGTGTAAGTGTTATTAGATAAAACAAACCTTCAAAAGAACAGTTTTAAAGACGGTGACTTGAGTTTGTCGCAACACATACCTAATGTTTTTTCTCCTCGGTAAATCAGTTACTTAAGTTTATTAGTAGTAATTTCTATTGCGTTGATAACTTTAAATAATACCTCTCGAATGCTTTTGAGGTTTATAGCCCTACTTACAGAAAATCGATGTTAAGTTTGATCTTACATCGAATTGACCAAAATCGAAATAATCGGTAGAAATTGAGTTGCAGGTGTGGTGGTGGACACTTACTAGCTTGCAAATCTGGTCGTTTGCCCTCTTTATTTCAAGAAGTATGTTTGGATAAACGCAATATAAGTACGAAAAGAAAATTTTAATCTATATTAATATTAAAAATTCGAAAGCAATATTGTCTATCTGTCTTTTTGTTACACTTTCATGGCTATGACTATATCACTGCACCAACTGCAGTGAAATTTGTAAAGGATATAGGCTAACTGCGTTTATCGACATACACGTGGGTGGAGCTGTACAAGTAACAGTATAATATCGCCTCTTTAAGCCATTATAATTATTATACACTAGTAAATATTAAATCAATTCTTAATTTAAAATAACATAATAGAATAACGTAACATGTCACACAAAAGCTTTATCATAATATCATCGCACAATAGACAATTAAACATAAGAAGAAAGTCGAATTTCAAATGTACAAATGTAGAACATCATGTACTATCACACCCAAATCGATATAACATCGTGCTTACACAACCACTAAATATTATAACATTATTGCAATGCGCCCACGCATCACATCGGACCATTGTTTGAAAGATCAATATCTGTTAAATATACAGATGTTTATGTGTGAAAGTTCTTTTCGGTTATGTGTGTATGTGAACTTTTATATATATTACTACCTAGATGACCGAGGTTTGCTTGTTATTTTTTTTATGAATTTTCTAAAAATGAATCCTAACTAGATTTATTCACTTTTTACCTCTTTCAAAGATAAATAAATAGATTTGTGGCGGAACTCATCGGATATCATGTCCCTCCAACGCAAAGGGAGGATCCTCCGACCAGACGAGGAGATAGTATTTATGCTAATCGGCACGAGAACTTTTGTTGCGCGATTTAGAATTGGTTGTTTCTTAGTTTCCTTCGTTACTCCGTAGTTCGATGTATCGTTGGTAGTTGGCGCTGTAGTGTGTTTATGTTGCCGCTGTATGTGGCAGTCGCCAAAGATTTTCAAACTACCAAGTACTTAATCGATCGAAGCAATCGATTAATAAGTTGTCGAGGTAATAACATTATTAATAACATTTTCCAATCGAGATCTAATTATATACGCGAGGAAAGTCATTAAGCGCCGTGTGCACAACACACAATCTCCTGTTGACCTCTGTTACCCTAGTAATTAGCGAGGTTAGTGTGCTATAGGCTCTTAGCTCTTAAAACACTTAAACTAATTGCTAAATGGTGTAACGATGTTCCTGGCGTTTATTCTATCCTGGTCACTTGGGTATGGAATGTATAGGTATGCGTGAAAACTTCTTGTTTTTTAAAGAAAATAATACTATCAAATATAAACAATGATAATTGTCTTTTTGTCCTGTCTTTATACTGGTATGACTTTCATAGAGAGATTACAGTTAGTAGAAATTTTACCTTTGTTTACTATTTAAAAACAAATTATAATACATTGTCATCCTGTTTCCGTTTTCCCTCAAGTGATTAAGCATAGAATTTTTACTACCTTATTCTATTTATATCCAACATGAGCAACACAAATGTTAACTTGATAATATATCTTAGTTTACTCACTATAAGAACACTTGTTTTAAATCAATAACTCTTTGCAAATAATATTAACAAGCACTTAAACATCCTGCAATTTAACAGTTTTAAAGTTAAGCATCGACTAACTGAGTGGCTATTACTTAGAGATTATTCAACTACTGAAATACTTCTGCAATTCTTAAAGTCACAGCATTATAAACATACACATTCACACACACGTGCGCCCACGCACACGCACACACACACACACACACACACACACATACAATTTGTAACTAATATTTGCATATTTTGTACATACGGTAATCATATATTATAATCAACTCAGTGCCTTTATTGTCTCAAGGCCCAACGAAAATCACTATTGGGAAAACTTATAGCTGAAAATTGTCTCTTAAGATACAGGCATTGCCTAGTATAAAGGACAAGGTTCAAATTTTTGAAAATGCAATTTCGTAATACCAACAAAACTTTAACCTACAATATTGTAAAATATCATAGGGCTTATAATGTTTTACTGTTGTTAATATTTTTGATCAATAAATCATTATATTATAATTCGAAGCCATTCCAAATGTTTAATTAGAACACATCATACGTTCATTGTTCATACAATCTTTGGTTACTATTTTTACGATATTTTTGTACGTCGATTATCATGGTTAAGAGTAGCTTGCGTCCCCTCTCAAGAATCAAAGATAATGGAGATATCCATTACAAATTTCATTGAAATCGGTAAAATGGTTAAGCCGTGAAAGCGTTACAAACAGACAATTTTATGTTCAATTTTTTAATATTAGTATGTATTAAGTATTTAATTTCTATTTTGTTTACATGAGTTTATCTAAGCATATTTTTGTACTAACAGTTCTCGAAAATTAATCACGGTCTATTTATATTTTGGTTCATCATCTAGCACTCGTAAATACTCGCAGTTAATTGAGGTCTAGAAACGGTAACATACTTGTACTGCGAAAATTAAAACACAGGCAGACAGACTTAGTGTGGTTTATAATGTAAACAGTTAATTTGTATGTACGGAACAGTTCAAACTTGACTTATCTGCCTTGAACTGACTGCCTTTCACTGTGTGTTTGGAATATCTAACGCTTTGTGCTTTACTGGGCAATGTAATTTGTAGCTCAGGAGTTGCATTCACCATTTAGTTGTTATGTCCTAAACTTCTAAACGAACACACTATGGTGATGATCTTTTTCATATCATGTAAAATAGGGGACCATAGCCTAATCAGTTAGCGTAGTCTTGATGGTCATCACACAGTCTCCTACTGCGCAGTTTAATCCCCATATGGGACAAAATTTATATTGATCCACAAATTGTTGTTCTAAGACTGAGTTCTTGGCGTCCGTGTTTTTTTTTTTATATTTAAGCTGCTAAAATGACTCTGATGCAAAGCATGAGCAGAATCCAGGAGTGGTAGTCACCATCCTCAATGCGAAAAAGAACAATGCAGCATGGTGACCCACACTATGGCGGCCTTAATTTTAAGTTCGTTTTGTATGGGTCGTATTTGTAAGTCTCTCACAGCACGGAATAATATCATATTCTTTGTATAATATAAAGAAGTAAATCTCAAATCTTAGTGTTGAGAATTTTGACCTCAGATTGATTTTATCATCATAATTTATTATACCAACCAATTTATGTCAACGGGCTCCTCGACGACGAATAACTAGATTACTCGCTATGATTGATCGTTGATTCTTTCATAACCTATGTACAGTTTTATAATTAAAAGTATATACTTCTGATATTATTGTTCTTGCTATTGACACACATATGCGCCTTCTACATTGCATAACGATCGTAAATATTATCATTATGTAGCTGGTGGCAGGTGAAACATTGGCCTTGTAATAATTACTAGGTAGATAAAGAAGTCTACAATAAAAATATGTACGTTTATTGCATAGTATATACTATTTTTATAGTATATTTTTCAAGTATGGTGTATTTACATATATATATGTATATATAGCTCGAATTTTGACACAATATACAGCACATGATTCAAAGATCATTTTTATGTAATTCGTTAAAAAATATTGAAGATATTTGTGCCCTTTTTTCCCCTGCCGAAATTCCCTTGGAATTGTGAAATTGTGGCATGTCGGACTCGAACCGACTTAAACCGCTCGCCATCGCGGATACTAAGAGCCGGGGAACCAGGTGCATCCTAGGAAGGAAAACCCTGGAACAGTTATTTGTAGCTTACCCTTTTTAAATAAATGGACTATCCGACCCTAAAAGTTTTTCAATTCAAACAAACAAACTCTTCGGCTTTGTATTACACGCCTGATTGCTAATAAAATCTACGACCTCTCGCTTAGAGTCAGGATCGCGAACCACTGAATGAAAAATGGTTACAACATCTTGATTTTGTCTCCTTTACATAATGCATTTAAAACAACGTTCTTTTACGACTTAGCACTTTCACATTCCATTATATTTTAAACATAAATCACTACTTTTTACTACTCTAACAAGGGTTCCTGTTATTTCAAATAATGTCCCATGTGTGACCACATTGTGACCACACATCGCTAAGTACTTGACTTTGCGCAACCACACCGGAAGGGCAATACGACTATAAAACCATTTTAGGCATAAGGGCCTTCAAGTGAAATTGTTTTTTGTATAGCGATCTTTACTTTCTTTTATGCTCTATTTTGTTACGATTAAGGTAAGACACAGACACACATATATATTAAAGATTTGTATATTTAAGAGTATGCCAAATTGACTCTTCTTTGCGTGAAGGAAAATAAACGTAGAATCCAAGAATAGACATCACCATACTCATTAGTGTCGTCAAAAATCGATTTGAGTGACTCAAAGTTCAAGAGCCTGACTTATTGGTTTGGGTTGGTTTTGTTGGATGTTTGGTTTAGTTACGTTAGGCTTTTTAACAAGTGAGTAATTTACCGGATCCAAATCTCTTTCTTTCAATTATGGAGGGGCCCATCGGACTTTTGAGTTCATGTGTTCATAGTTGGCGGCAACCATTTACCCATGACCTTATCTATCTGCTCAACGTCTCTTTCGTTATTTAAAAGACATGCCGCACTAAGAATACGCCTATGCTGTGAGGGACTTAACAAACATACATGAAACGGACACAAAGAACGCCCATACTCAGAACAACAATTTGTGGATCTATATGGAGTTTTTTCTTTAGGTATGGCCCTGACAAAGTGACTCTACTCTGCCTGATGGAAAGCATAAGTAGAACTCAAGAGTGGTCACCATACTCATTGCGAATGCAGACAATGCAGCATGGCGACCCACACCATGGCGGCCTAGTGATGCTTCTGCATCATTGGGCCTCCGGTCTCACACTCACCAACGAAACACGACAGCATGGACACTGTCATTTTACGTTGATCTTCTAAAAGAAGCGTGGCCCTACTATCTTGGAAACCTTAGTTGTTTGAACCCACAACACTCAGCGCAGTAGAAAGTGACGTGGCGACAGTTTATACCACTACGCTATACCTGTAGTCAAACTCTCTCCTACAGTTTCTCATTTCATTGCCTCACTCGTAGCGAATTATTAAAAGACGTTTATCCTTGGTCATGGATTGCGATTTAGATGCAAAAAAATAGAAAAGTAGTGTTTAAATATGTATCAATATAAATGTTAGAGATGATATACATTTATTAGTACCTATTTATTTATTCCATCATAAGAATATGAGCAGGCAGTAAGGATTGGCTTGAGTCCAGAACCAAAGCGCTGTAGAGAATTAAAAATACTGTATAAAGAATTTACTTTCAACTTACACATGTGTTCAAGATAAAGATTCTCGTATCTTGCAAATTACGTGTTTTGTACGGACTTTCACAATTTCTATTTACACGATATACAATTATTGTAAGAGCCAAATCTACAAAAGGTTTAGTTAGTATAGATCAATAAAAGCCATCTATCTATAAATTAACTAGATATTTACTATTTATAGATCGATACTACATACTAAATTTTATGTACGTAATATCCATAACAATATATTTTCAGACATCTAACACACAACGCCATCTAGTCCCAAACTAAATAAAATTTGAACTATGCGTAATAGAAAACTTGTCACATAAAACATAATAGGCATAGAAAATACCCAAATTCCGAAAGTAATATTTACAGATCATACAAACATTTGATTCGACTCAGGAATCGAACCCGAGACCTCAAGCTCATTAATCGCATACGTTACCACTGCACCACAGAGTAATCATTTACATAATTATGTTCACAAAATAAATTATTTGATAAGAACACTAAAATGTTGGTTGAGTATTTGTCGGTAACTTTGTTTTTTGGGAATAACTGGGTAAGCGAATTACACAATTGCGTTGAGATAAACGGTCAAATAGCCTGCCGTAATAAGTCGTGATGTTCTCTTAGCTTTTATTAATAGCTATCAAATATCTTTCAGCTCCTGTAACTGTTATTGCAATATGCCGTCGTCGATAATTTGAAACGAAATTGCGTGTAATTTTTAGACGTAAAATCGTTCAATGAATTGATTTATTAGCTATTTACTAAATGAAAAAGTATTTATAAAAAACAACCTTTTATTACTTGTTATTAAAAAANTTTAAATAAATGGACTATCCGACCCTAAAAGTTTTTCAATTCAAACAAACAAACTCTTCGGCTTTGTATTACACGCCTGATTGCTAATAAAATCTACGACCTCTCGCTTAGAGTCAGGATCGCGAACCACTGAATGAAAAATGGTTACAACATCTTGATTTTGTCTCCTTTACATAATGCATTTAAAACAACGTTCTTTTACGACTTAGCACTTTCACATTCCATTATATTTTAAACATAAATCACTACTTTTTACTACTCTAACAAGGGTTCCTGTTATTTCAAATAATGTCCCATGTGTGACCACATTGTGACCACACATCGCTAAGTACTTGACTTTGCGCAACCACACCGGAAGGGCAATACGACTATACAACCATTTTAGGCATAAGGGCCTTCAAGTGAAATTGTTTTTTGTATAGCGATCTTTACTTTCTTTTATGCTCTATTTTGTTACGATTAAGGTAAGACACAGACACACATATATATTAAAGATTTGTATATTTAAGAGTATGCCAAATTGACTCTTCTTTGCGTGAAGGAAAATAAACGTAGAATCCAAGAATAGACATCACCATACTCATTAGTGTCGTCAAAAATCGATTTGAGTGACTCAAAGTTCAAGAGCCTGACTTATTGGTTTGGGTTGGTTTTGTTGGATGTTTGGTTTAGTTACGTTAGGCTTTTTAACAAGTGAGTAATTTACCGGATCCAAATCTCTTTCTTTCAATTATGGAGGGGCCCATCGGACTTTTGAGTTCATGTGTTCATAGTTGGCGGCAACCATTTACCCATGACCTTATCTATCTGCTCAACGTCTCTTTCGTTATTTAAAAGACATGCCGCACTAAGAATACGCCTATGCTGTGAGGGACTTAACAAACATACATGAAACGGACACAAAGAACGCCCATACTCAGAACAACAATTTGTGGATCTATATGGAGTTTTTTCTTTAGGTATGGCCCTGACAAAGTGACTCTACTCTGCCTGATGGAAAGCATAAGTAGAACTCAAGAGTGGTCACCATACTCATTGCGAATGCAGACAATGCAGCATGGCGACCCACACCATGGCGGCCTAGTGATGCTTCTGCATCATTGGGCCTCCGGTCTCACACTCACCAACGAAACACGACAGCATGGACACTGTCATTTTACGTTGATCTTCTAAAAGAAGCGTGGCCCTACTATCTTGGAAACCTTAGTTGTTTGAACCCACAACACTCAGCGCAGTAGAAAGTGACGTGGCGACAGTTTATACCACTACGCTATACCTGTAGTCAAACTCTCTCCTACAGTTTCTCATTTCATTGCCTCACTCGTAGCGAATTATTAAAAGACGTTTATCCTTGGTCATGGATTGCGATTTAGATGCAAAAAAATAGAAAAGTAGTGTTTAAATATGTATCAATATAAATGTTAGAGATGATATACATTTATTAGTACCTATTTATTTATTCCATCATAAGAATATGAGCAGGCAGTAAGGATTGGCTTGAGTCCAGAACCAAAGCGCTGTAGAGAATTAAAAATACTGTATAAAGAATTTACTTTCAACTTACACATGTGTTCAAGATAAAGATTCTCGTATCTTGCAAATTACGTGTTTTGTACGGACTTTCACAATTTCTATTTACACGATATACAATTATTGTAAGTGCCAAATCTATAAAAGGTTTAGTTAGTATAGATCAATAAAAGCCATCTATCTATAAATATACTAGATATTTACTCTTTATAGATCGATACTACATACTAAATTTTATGTACGTAATATCCATAACAATATATTTTCAGACATCTAACACACAACGCCATCTAGTCCCAAACTAAATAAAATTTGAACTATGCGTAATAGAAAACTTGTCACATAAAACATAATAGGCATAGAAAATACCCAAATTCCGAAAGTAATATTTACAGATCATACAAACATTTGATTCGACTCAGGAATCGAACCCGAGACCTCAAGCTCATTGATCGCATACGTTACCACTGCACCACAGAGTAATCATTTACATAATTATGTTCACAAAATAAATTATTTGATAAGAACACTAAAATGTTGGTTGAGTATTTGTCGGTAACTTTGTTTTTTGGGAAGAACTGGGTAAGCGAATTACACAATTGCGTTGAGATAAACGGTCAAATAGCCTGCTGTAATAAGTCGTGATGTTCTCTGAGCTTTTATTAATAGCTATCAAATATCTTTCAGCTCCTGTAACTGTTATTGCAATATGCCGTCATCGATAAATTGAAACGAAATTACGTGTAATTTTTAGACGTAAAATCATTCAATGAATTGATTTATTAGCTATTTACTAAATGAAAAAATATTTTTTAAAAACAACCTTTTATTACTTGTTAATATATATATATATATATATATATAGTATAAAAAACTTTAAGCCCTTTTATTTGATACCCATATTGGGTGGTGTGTTCAGAAATATGTAAGCCGCCATTTTGTTACGGCTGCCATTTTGGTTCAATTATAAAACTGATTATAAATAATGGCATTCGTCATTAGAACTTAAGGCACATTTCAAATTTCAGCTCAATTGGGAAGTGGTTCAAATTTGACCTACAAGATTTGATTACAGACAAAAATCGGGACAGGTGAAACTAATATAATAATAATAATAAAAATAAAAAAGTTATCACACGTCAGTGATTATTGACTGATATTCAATTATCAATTTGATTATTAATGCCACTGTACTTTAAGAGGCCATTAAGATAAAAAAATAAGTTTCGTCAGTGGTATTCATCTTTATCAAATCCAGCTGACGCAGCGAACTTTATATCACCATACTTTCTTCGTGAATATTTTATAAATTTCTGGAAAAAAATGTATTAGTATTTATACCCATCTTAGTTTCCCACGCGTAGAATACAGTGGCGGACTTCCAATTTTGAAAATATAACACTTCATTTTTCTTTTAACTTTCTTTGATACGAACCTTGTCCTGACAATAACAAACATATCGAATAAAGAATCATCCAGTTTGGTGTATTCGATCGGAAGTTTTGCGCGTATGTACATTTCGGTGAATCATTTTATTTATATTCAGATTATTTGAGCCGAATGATGTATTC
Organism: Hyphantria cunea; assembly: GCA_003709505.1. Classification (NCBI taxonomy): domain Eukaryota; kingdom Metazoa; phylum Arthropoda; class Insecta; order Lepidoptera; family Erebidae; genus Hyphantria; species Hyphantria cunea. The sequence continues at coordinate 114,850 of PKRV01000596.1, forward strand.
TAAAGTTTATATTTTATGGATTACGCAAAAAATATTCTTGGTTTGTTTTGCAACAAATTATTCTTAGCGTTATGCACAATTACACACAAAGTGCCCAAGTCATCGCTTGATCATGACGTCGTAATCACGAGAAAAGTTAGCACCAACAGCATAGAAAGTGTTCGCTGTTACCAGGAAAGCATACAAGTGCAGGCAGTGCAGTAGGACGTTCACACGTGGTAGGTAATTGTTACCTCAGTTCCCCGTAGTGAAAACACCCGGATGCGCAATAATGTTTTATCTAACTAGTTCGCGGTTATGTGTGCCTGGTATCTCGGCTTTGTTCCATTCTTCTTTTTATTGAACAAAAGATAAGCCTAAACTGTTTTAAATGGTTGTCGCGATAAGCATGTTGACAACCTTTTAAAATAATTTATGCAAAGTAATTTAAAGGGCTTTACGATTTCCCGTGCGACAAATATTTTAATGATAATCTCTGAAGAATCATATCGCTCATTAACTAAGCTTAATTATTATAACGTATGAATAGAATTTTTTAATCTCTCTTTTTATGTTTCCTTAGTAGGTTTGATTTTATTACGTAACTAACAGCGATCGGAATAGACTTCATAGGACAAGTTCTCGTTCTCACAGAACAAATAATTTGTGGCAAACTAAAATAATAATTAATTGGATGCCCGTTATGTAAACGGTAACTTGCTGACTTAATTTCATGGTTAATTTCAACCATTATACTATGATGATCAGTAGTGGTTATAATCGATTAAGCACTTATTATTCACGCTATTGTTGTCAATTTGATAAACATAGCAGATTAAACAGTTTAAAATAACTATCTTCAATGTTCTAAAACTACGATTACAGTGTTTTACATAAAGCCATCGGCAACAACCTTTAATACTGTACTGCTCGGTATATGCATCTTCCTATAAAGGAGGTTTCACCTACTATATTATTCCAATCTATAACTTTCAGGCTTTGTTACAAGATTTTCATTTTTATGCAGGACTATGTGATATACTACATATGGCATTTAGGCACTTAAAACATTATTATCTAAATTAAAAGTTACAACTTTTCCTTTAGCAGATAATGTTTCCGGTTAGCTATTTAAATTCTTTACCAACAAGTCCATCAACAGACAGACTATCAGCGACAATTTTTATGCCATATGAGAACGTCTTAACAGTTCGGAAACATGTTCCCGGATCTCATGAATTCATATATGTATAAACACCAGCGAAACCGGCCCGTTTCCGTGGAAAAGATACGTTAGTTTTAACGGTTTTGTGAAAAATAGACAGACTTAACCGGTGTATGGGCATAACTAATTGAATATGGAACCGCAGCCGGTCCCTGCAGCTCTTGTTTTTTTGTTTAGGATTTAACATTCAACAGAAACTCATACATATAATGAACATCAAAATGCTGTGATTTAGAAGTGACTTAGTGTGTTTTTAAATGATATTAACATGAGAATAACTCAATAACATTTGAAAAAAGTTGATGATTCCTATGCAGAAGCTGTAAAGTAGTGTGATACACATTCAATGTTAAAAGAGGGTTCGTTTCTCGTTCGATCAATTCAATGCAATTTGCGATGGATGTTTGTATGTTAACCACGTCAAAATATCTATACAGACATGGATGAATTTTAGCACAGAGATTGATTAAAGTAAGAAATATAAATAAATAAATATTTCGGACTTCTAACACACAACACCATCTAGTCCTAAGTTAAGCAGAGCTTGTGTTATGGGTACTAGACAACTGACATAAATACATATTATATTTAATTTGTAAACACATACTTATTATACATAGAAAACACCCAAACTCCGAAACAAATATTTTCTGATCACACAAACATTTGGTACGACCCGGGAATCGAACCTGAGACCTCAAGCACAGCAGTCGCATACGCTACCACTGCGCCACCGAAGCAGTCTTTTCAGAATATGTATTGTATTGAAATAAACACTAGAGAGTAAATTTCAAAAAAGTCAGAAAACCATCATTTTTAGTTCCTAAAATGTGTAAATTTCGTTATAAGCAGAAAATCTCATATAGATCAGAAATCAAATATTTGCAATAAAACCACTATTAACACTATTCATAGTCACGACATCTCTTCTGTGTATCTCACTTTACTGCCAAATAAACATTATTTCCTTATTTCTCAATTAAATAAAATATTTAAATTACGGTTAATGTATCTCCTAACGTGTAAAGTGAAATATGAAGCTGGTATCACCGATCATTAAGAGACCGTTAATTACAAAATTAAATGACACAAAATGTCTTGACATTGCATTTAATGTTGACATTTTAAAAAGTATCGAATTTCACATCAATGTTAAAAACGTCGATAAAACATGTAACTCTAATGCAACCTGACATTAGATATGGTTTGGTGCGACAGCACCGACATCGTGTTTAGGAAGCTTTAATTTTTTGACTAAAAAGGTTTGAAATTATGCATAATCACTTTTACGCGTACACTTTTCTATAGCTAGACATACACGATAGGGTGTACAGGTTTACTGTCATAGTAACATCCGTCAGGTAAGCTTGATCTAGAGGAACTGCAAAGCTATGCAAGATACACGCTCAAGTTTAACTGTAACGTTTAATTGTACAGCTAAACCTGTCATGTCTATCTAGACGACCGAGACGAGACGAGAGACCAGATGGCTACCTTCACAGTTTTCTAGTATTGTTTCTTTTTAGTTATTAGACGTTGTGTTTATTCTACTAAAGGCGTATGTTTATGGAATAATCGATTCTAATTTATTAACCAATGTTGATAGAAATATATAATTTTTTGTCGATAGTTAACAGCACATCTCTAGAAGCAACATCCGTGATGCACTGATGACCATTTAATTATTTTATAATTAATGTTATTTTGATATAATCAAAAGATTATGCGTCAACGCATCATTCATTAGACGATATGGGAATAAAATTGTGGGCAGTATTTATCTAACTGAATTTTAATTTTGGTAACATTTTTATGTATATTAGTATTGCCAGTTCATGTTAGATAGTGATTTTTGGTGGGAAATGTTTGCCTCGCACGCAACCTGCAAGTCTGTTACTATTTTAAGTGTAGAAGTTAATGTTTTTTAATGGTATACTTAGCTGGTCTGTGACCCGTCTACCATACGTGGCATGTAGTAGGCCAAAACATTCTTTTTGGTTGTTGTTGGTGTTAATGACTGCCTCGGTGGCTCAGTGGTAGCGTACGCGACTGCTGTCCATGAGGTCTCAAGTTCGAATCCTGGGTCGGACCAAATGTTTGTATAATCTGCAAATATTCGTTTCGGAGTTTGGGTGTTTTCTATGTATAATAAGTATGTGTTTACAAATTAAATATAATACGTATTTATGTCAGTTGTCTAGTACTCATAACACAAGCTCTGCTTAACTTGGGACTAGATGGCGTTGTGTGTTAGATGTCAGAAATATTTATAAATATTTATTTATTTATAATGATATAGGTATGGGTAGTCTGCAGTAGTGATTAGCACTCAAAGACACAGATGTGTGAATCAATAAAGGGTCAAGTAAGCCCATCTGACACCACCACCGATTACGAGGCGACGAGATTTCTTTTTGGGAGTCATTTATACGATTACCGATGTATATGGGTATAAGAAAAGTAGGGTTCTGATAAGCTTTTACAGTTTTGTACCAAATTAAATTTTTAAGAAATTGTTTAATGGATTCCGTTAGTTATATACCAACATAATCGTGCAATTGGAGAGGCCTATGTCCAGCAGTGGACTGCGATAGGCAGATGATGATGATAGAGCAACACGCACCCTATGATAACAACTGGTATAGGCCGTAGCCTATATCGGTTGTTATCATAGGGTTAACAGTCGTGAAGCTTAGTTCGAGGCCTTTGGGCGACTTAAAAACATGCAACGGTAAGAATACGTAGCCACAACGTATTCTTGCCAGTCCCCAACCCGCACTTGGCCAGCGTGTGGATTTATGGCCTTAACACTTTCCTGAGAGGAGACCCGAGTTCAGCAGTGGGACATTATGGGTTGTTGATGATAATGATGACGGGCTATACATTTGCGGGTTTAGATTTCAAAATAAAGGGATTCTTAAATTAATATACCATTTAAAATCGATAAAGTATAGATAAATTAGAAGACAGAGAGAAAGAGATAGTTCTCTCTTCCTAGTATCATTTCAATACCAATTCTAAAAGTAACCAAACAAATTGAAAAACAAACATCGCATGTACCAGGAGCCCATAACTATCTGGAGTGTTACAAGGAACTACGATTGAAGATAATAATCTTGCGTTTGATTCAATTGTGTTTGTTATCTTGATGGAGACGTAGCGGTACGGGTTCGATGGCCAGTTGTATCAACAATCTGATCGAAACTGGACAACACTTTTTAAGATTTCTCGTGTATTGTGTTGTTAATTGTAAAGTCAATATACTGAGATGAGTTTTTGGTTGAATGTAAATGAAGATTTTAAGAGTTTAAAATGGTCTCATGAGAGGTATATAGAATCAATAATGTTATATGCAATGCAAGTAGTAGCAGTAGTAAATATATGTATGCCAAAATGACTCTGCCCTGCCTGATGGAAAGCATGAGCAGAATCCAAGAGTGGTGGTCACCATCCTCAATGCGCAAAAGAACAATGCAGCATGGTAACCCACACTATGGCGGCCTGGGGGGAAGGGGGATTGTGAGGGGGATAGGGGGCGTTGGATTGGGGTATGGAACTCCGGTATCCTCACTCACTCGATGAAACACAGCGTAAGCGCTGTTTCACACCGGTTTTCTGTGAGGCCTCCGGTCGAGCCGGCCCATTCATGCCGAAGCGTGGCTCTCCCACGGTTAAACTTTGTTGACGTTTGTCGGTTGACTTTCTGTTTCTCGCTCTTTTATGGATATATATATATATATATATATATAATAAAAATGATTCACTGAAATGTATTTTATGTACGCGACTGTACCAAATTGGATAATTCTTTTTTTGTCTGTTTCCTATTTTCAAGACAAGGTTTGTATTAAAGAAAATTGTGAGAAAACCAGAAGTGTACATTTTTTTAGTCCACGATTGTACTATCTGTAGCTGCAGCCGGCATAAAAACTTTTCGGAAATTTAGAAAAAAATAGATAAACAAATGAAGGTAGGTTCGTCGGGTCAGTTAGTGTTATATATTTCTAACCAAATATAAAAAAATATTAGATTATCCATTAGGTTGTGTTTTCTTTGAGGCATTTTATCTGCCTGTATCTTAGAACCTCTCATTTGGACAAACCAGACAAATTCTTTGTAATGATCCTAATTTAAAGTTGGGCTGCCTCGTCTAGCGATTGGTACACCTATGGGACTGGCAATCAAGAGGTCTCATGTTCAATTCCCAGATAGGGTGAAGAGGGTTGTTAGGTTTTTCTTACAAGAACTCGTTGTCGACCCCAAGTAATCTTGAATAATAAAGGCTAGGAAGATGAAATGGGAAAATAATGATGATCACGACATCTAGTAAGTTTGTTATTTCGATAGATTTTTATTTTTACTAAGACAGGTAAGAACGACTTTGAATGAGCTTGCTCAGAATATTATCTATAAAATTGATTATATAATCAGTTGAAACGGTCATCCATCGTCGGTTTATTTTTACCAACAACCTTCTGATTGAAACTGACATTATTGAAGTCATGTATCTTCACATTGCATGAAGTTTCAAGTACAGGCAGTGACTTGTCTCAAAGTCATTGCAACTAGAGCGCAACGGTCACGGTACCACTAACCTATGACGTCATAGTTTGGAAAAATAATTCCTCAGAGACAGTTTGTTTAAAAAAATTATAAAGTACTCAAAAATGATAAAGATAATTAACCCCTAGTTGAATGAATGCCGAGCCGTGGGAGAGCCACGCTTCGGGATGAATGGGCCAGCTCGACCGGAGTGATACTACGGCCTCAAAGAAAACCGCGGTGTGAAACAGCGCTTGTGCTGTGTTTCACACATTGAGTGAGGATACCGGAGGTCCATACGCCAGCCCCTCCCCTATTCCTCGACCCATCCCCCAAAGGCCGGCAACACACTAGTGTCGCCTCTGGTGTTGGGGGTGTCCATGGGCAGCGGTAATCGCTTACCTATGCTATGCCTACGCTATCAGGCGATACGTCTGCTTTTTTGTCACGTATTCCATAAAAAAAATTAAAATTTACAACTAAAAAAGAAACACCATTTATATTTTTGGGGTCCCATGCTTCCATCTATAAGCCCTTAATAATTTTATAATTTCAAAGAATGGAAGCAAACGAGCTGTGTTTCACTCCGATTACAGGAAAGGTAGGAGAATTAGTAATGCTATAATTATCATTCATTCATTCATACTCGCTGAAAAGCAATGAAATGTTATTTTTTGATACTGATTTTCAGTAAGTCTGGGTAAGGTTGTTGTGGCTCGAACGCACTGATAGTCAAGCCAGAGGTATGCGTGTGTCGATGCATGGCTCTCTGATGCTTCGACATATTCATTTTTCTGTCCGTTCAACCGTCTTTAATTTAACTTATAAAGCTGTATTTTTCTGATATTACATGTCAGTTGAAAGGCATTCACTGCTGAACTTGGGACATCCCCAAGCTCCTAATCTGGTCAAAGTTAAAACAAAAGTCATTACAATAAAATAACTTACATGACATTTTTTTAATGAATAGGCGGCAAACTAGTATACGTATTGTCTGATGGTAAAGGATTACCGCCGCCCAAGGACACCCCCTAGAGGCGCCACAAGTGCGTTGCCGGCCTTTGGAGATGAGAAGGGGTATTGGGTTGGGATATGGGCCTCCGGCATCCTCAATCACTTGGTGAAACACAGCGCAAGCGCTGTTTCATAGCGGTTTTTTGTGAGGCCGTGGTAGGACTCCGGACGAGCCGGGCCATTTATACCGAAGCGTGGCTCTCCCACGGTAATTGTTAACGTTGTTGTTACGAATGTTGGTGTTAAAAATATGTACGAATAAAGTACAGAACCCGTCATTGCGTGGTCCGACACCCGCTATTTATCTATGTATAGGAAGTAGGTACATTCGTTATTATGTTTCTATTAAGGAAATACGTGTTTTAGCTCCATAAAAACTCTCTCAAGTGTTCAAAAAGATTTTTTGCTTGTAATTTTTATTAGAAGCCATGTAATAACAAATTACTACAACATTAAATGCTAATTTAGAAAATTTAGCGCACATATTTTTATTTAACTTGATTCTATTCAGGTTTTTAAAACTCAGTAAAAAGTCTATTAAAATAACGTTATGAGGAGTGCGATATGAGCCAACATCTAGGGCAAAAATTTACAGTTTCTTGCTTTCTAGTATTATTATCATAAATGATGATAATCATCATGATAATCATCATGGTCCGTATTACTCTGCTTAAAAAGAAGCATGAGATGAATCCAAGAGCAGTGGTCACCATACTCATTGCGAATGCAAGAATGCAGTATGGTGCCCCACGCTATGATGGCCTAATGAGATGCTTATGTATCATTGGGCTATGATGTTGCAAACGAGCATGCGGCTTACCTTGTCTGAATAGATTTTCTATTTTTCTTTGTAATCAAGGATTAATTAAGATTCAAAATTAAGTGTCAGGAAAAATATTTAGGCTTTCTCAAGCCGACTTGATGATTCTTAGGTGATAAATGATCATGGCATTACCTGTATTAGTCCATTGAAGAGTGACAGGTCTTTTTATATTGTTCAATGAAACATATCAAAGAAATTGTTTAATTTCTGGTTAAAATTTAATTCATTGTTAAAGCCACTTTTCATATCAGTCACACATGTGTATGAATATAAGTAGGTAAATATTATATAAGGAAAATATAGTTATTACTAGGAGCACATAGCCTACAAGGAAATAAATATATATTTTCATGCCTACGTACATAAAACCTTACATACGTAATCATGATATTACACGCCAGAATGCCATGCAATAATACTCCTTATCGCGTAGTATACTAATGTATCGTTATATGGGCTAATATAGTATATAATACCATAGTACCGTAAATATATATAGCACTTCTTTAGTAATAATATCTTACTAAAGTAAAATTAGTTTTGTTTATCGTATACATCAAGCTAAAGCAGAGGTACTCAAACTTTTTATCGAAGACCAACTTTAAAATATTCTGATTTCAGTTGACTCATGAACAATGAATGTTACAAATTAATAAGAATACGTTATACCTAATACTGATCGATACTGAGTTTGGTATAATATTAGGTAACCAATACAATCGATAAATGTAACTAAAAAAATCATCTCCGTGTCTTGATCGATGAAAAATACGGAGTGTCATTAATGAAAGCACTACAAAGAGAAGGACAACTAGGAATAATCCCTATACCAACGCGTCTATACTACAACCCCTTTCTTATGTCCAGCAAGACACTACAGGCAATTAATTAGGTACCTAAAGAAAAAAAAATCCTATAATCTTGAGTGGATTATGAGTTATTACTATACTTTCATAAATAGTTAATACAAAAATTAATGGACTACGAACTGCTATTAATTTCTTTTGGGTAGTAATGAGATAATATTTAATATTTTTTCCTTCCTTCATTTTATGTATTAATAATAAACTTCACTAATGTGTATGATCGTTATAAACTATAATGTACACTGTGAAATTTAAATGATGGCATATATTATTTTTATTTTAATAGAACCGAATCGGAAGTATGTTTTCAATAAATAAAAAAAATTTTTGAAGTCTGAGAAAACGATAACTTGCTACTAATTAAGGTCAAAAATAACAAAAAATAATGAAATTATTTTTTCAGGGTCTAGAAGTTTCTACACATTTGCAAAAAAATATATTAGAATTTTCTTATACTGACCCCATATTTAACAGCACTCTTTAGAAACACTGACATCACTTGCCCAATATGATTGACTGCGTTTGCGGAAAGGAGATCAGCTTTGTGATTATTTAGGTTAAAATATTCAAAGTTATACTAAAACACTTACACACATACACATTATATGTAAACATATGTGTAATTACACACACACGTATTAATCAGCGCGTGCGCACCTTCTGTTACTGTATATTTACGTACCTGAAACAAATATAAATAAAAGTAAATGATATGTACGTTTAGAGGTCAAATAAATACATGTTATGTATTAGTTTTTTAACGGAACTTTAGTAACCTAAATAAATAATGAACAAGCAACTTGCTAAAAATATTAGAGCTTTATAATGGAAATAATAATATACTTAAATTTACAAAAACAATACATTTTTCCACTCTGCTTTTGATCTCGGGCTTCGGAATTTGGCAACTTGAAAATACATATTTCGAATTATTTCTTATTTGAACCGAGAAGTTTTATTTATGAGTTCAATAACATTGTTAATTTTAAACTAATAATTTTGAGTATGCACATATCTTCTTCTCTATTTTATTGTCCATATGTACTCCTGTCATGTCCCCTGCTGAAGCATCTTTTTTTTTATGGAATAGGGGGCAAACGAGCAGACGTATCGCCTGATGGTAAGCGATTACAGCCGTCCATGGACACCCGTAACACCAGAGGCATCACAAGTGCGTAGCCGGCCTTGGGGGATGGGGAGGGGAATAAGGGTAAGGGTTGGATTATGGGCCTCCGGTATCCTCACTCACTCGGTGAAACACAGTTCAGGCGCTGTTTCACACCGATTTTCTGTGAGGCCGTGGTATCACTCCGGTCGAGGCGAAGCGTGACTCTCCCACCTTAAAACTGGACTGCTAGAAAATGCTATGTGACAGTATTTCCTACTCGTGCAAATTTTAATACAGGCAGTGTAAATAAATAAAAAAAATTTGAAGGGTTTTTAGAGAGGGTATGTAGATTAAGGAAATATTTTTATGATTTTTAGTTTAGATTTCACTTATTAGGATATGCATATGTACTATTAAAATATAAACGTAGTAATAAACCTTGTAACTAATGTTTGAGGATACGAACATGTATATGATTAAGGAATGTCAATAATTTTATTAATAAAACACGTTAAAAAACTTAAGTGCTACTTTCCCTTCGTATATTATTTTATTTTGTTTTAATCGAATATTTATTTAATATTATATTTGCTATATTTATATTATCGACTGACTCTTTGGCGCAATGGCAGCGAAAGTAATTACAGTTCTTGAAGCCTCGGATTCCCGAATCGGACCAAATCTGAGTCCTCATGAACAGCAGTCGCGTTACGCTAATACTGCGCCAACGGGGCAATAAAAAGCTGGTCATTGCTCTTGGATTCTGCTCTTGCTTTCCAAGTATAAACTACTACATTAAATTATAAACCACTAGTTTGATACTCCTATATATTACTTTATTCATTTAACTTCATCTATTCATATGTTTAAAAATGAATCGCCGAAATGTATGTACGCGTATAACTTCTGATCGACGACTGCACTAAGTCGAATATTTTTAGAGGCATTGAATTGTTTTTTCTATGTGTTCATAAGTGTTATGACAAGATTTGTATTGAAAAAAAAACTAGAAAGGTTTTTTTTGTAAGCGACTGCACACTACCCGTGGAAAGCTAAAGCGAGCATAATTACTTAAACAAGTTTTTCATAAATTTATAAAATATTTACGAAAGAAACAATGGCAGTACTTAGNAAATGAGTTATCGCTCTTTAATTAACCCGTCAATAAGAATCCGGGGTTCTGTCTACCCTTGTACCCTTGTACCTTGGACCCAGAATCTAACGAGGGTAAGATTTGATTGGGGGTCCTTTTTCGAGGGCGATGGCGTACAACATTTTTATTTATGCTTGGTATATTTTGGTCAGAAGGTGATTTTATATAGCCTTGATGATCTTCCTTCTTAAATGGGCTATCTGACACTAAAAGATTTATTCAATTCGAACCAGTAGCTCCTGCGGTTAGCACGTTCAATCAAACAAACAAGCTCTTCAGTGTTAGTAATACTTGTTCCGATATGGATATACCTACTTATATTTATCAACAACTAATGGCTCACCTAACTTCGTCTGCTTTTCTTTTCATTGATGTTAACTCCTATTGGTCTTGGCGTGATAATTTATAGCCATTCTAGATAAAGGAACTATCCAATACTATAAGAATTAGAGAAATTGACCCAATGATTCAACTGTGATGTCGTTAACAAGACAAATAGAGATTCATTAAACATGTAGATATATGTATATCAGTAATAACACATACATACAGTAAAGTATGTTATTCTTTGTTGTGCAAATGTTTTAGGCACTCATCAATAAGTTATTCAGTGACTAAACTTAGCATGTTTATTTTATGACTGATATGACTAAAATGAGAAACAAATATTGACAGCATGCATAATTAAGCACATTCGACAATACCAAGGTCACGTAACCGTGTTTAATCATACTCATCAGTATGTTATAAAGGGACATGTTAAGTCATCCGTCCTACGCCGTCTCCCGGTCTCTCCCCGGTCAGATTCGATAACCGTCCCATCGGATTGTGAGAATCAAGGGAACAGATAGTGCACCTGTGTTTGGGTACACACTTGTTTAATATTGAATGTTGTCTCCCTTGAGAGTGGCCGCCGTAGCTGAAATCAGCTAGGAGTACAGTACAGGGGGCAAAATAGAAGAGATAGATGAGTGGAATCAGAAGGTAAGCGATAAACTGGTGAGTTATTTCCTTTTAATTAGGGCTTAGGAGAGGTTTGACCTATCTCTCTTGATTATTTTTTAGATTTTTTCTAAACTTTTCCTTAAAATATTTTTGTCAGATAAGTCTATAAACGTACAAGCAAGCGACATATGTAAAATGTAGCTGTTAAATATACAAAAAAAATATTAATCTAACATAATTCTCGATTGTTCCATGCGGAAATAGAAACAGTATCAGTGGGCGAAATAACCACTTAGCTCTTGTTCCGTGCCGTCAAATTATATTTATTGGGCCCTGAGTTGCAATTTGATGGGTACTATAAAGCATGTAATGTGAATTGTCGCATCATTCTATGTTTCATGCATATTGAAATTGATTTTAGATTATGGTACCACGGGTTTTCCGTGAAAATGGAGCTATCTGAGTGGGAAGTGAGTCTTCTCACTACTGTGTGAAGACTTTATCTTACGTTAAATGTCTGCCAGCAATTTATATACTAGACAGTTACTGGTGTTAAAGCATTAGAAACAATAAACAAAAAGGTAGCCCAACTAAAAGCTTCTCGTCGCCAGAAGGCCCCACTTTTTCTAGTACAGTAAATTAGCATTGCCGTTCAACGTGGCAATGCTGCCAGTCTTTTGGGAACGCTTCCAGTAGGCGATGATGCGAAGGAATTTTTTGACGCTTGTATGTAAATATTGTAAATTGTTGTGTTTTTATTTCCTAGTATTTTAATTTAATTTAAATATCGGTATTATGAATTGTAAAGATAATCGTTGTTATTCTCGGGTCGGACCAAATGTTCGTATGATCTGCAAATATTTGTTTCGCAGTTTGGGTGTTTTCTATATATAATATATATTTTATTACAAAAAAAGTATATATGTATTTATATTAGTTGTCTAGTACTTATAACACAAGCTCTGCTTAGCTTGGGACTGGATTACGTTGAGTGTGAGATTAAGTGTGAGCAGGAGAGCCACGCTTCGGCACGAATAGGCCAAGTTCGGCCATCAAGTTTATGAATAAATGATCGTGGGTTGAATCTTACCCCATATATCTTAACCGTCAATACGAGCATGTTCGCTTAGCAGAAGAAATGAATCTTAAAGTCGGTATTCTCTAGAACAAAATTTAATTTCCTGCAGTTGCCTTAATCGATGTTAGTCCTTAACATATTTTATTTACCCCTGAAAAACCTCGAACTTTACACGACAAACACTAAAAATAAATTTATTAAAATATAGTATTTATCTGTTTCCTTAATTTTATCCTATAAAGCTTAAATATATAAGGCTTAACGATATCGTGAGCAGAGCCAATTAAATAATAAGTCACTTATTTGCAATTATTCATTAGCATAGAATAGGGCTCGGCGCTTTCTAGTCATATTGTTGTTTCATAATTGAATGTGGCTAAGATGTTATGTCTGAGCTCTATTGGGAACTGGAATGTCAAGTACTTGAAGCATTTCTTCCTTGTGCGCTTTAACCTCTTAAAAGAAACCATCTAACTTGGAGAGGGTGTGCTAATTGTGTGTGTGTGTTGTTGATGACGGCGGTACTGTACTACATAACCTCCTTTCTTAGATGAGGCCTATGTCCAGCAGTGGACTATTAAAGTCTATTCACGTGATGTGTGATGCAATCATTTGACTGCCTCGGTGGCGCAGTGGTAGCGTATGCGACTGCTATGCTAGAGGTCTCGGGATCGATTCCTGAGTCGAACCAAATGTTTGTATGATCTGGAAATATTTGTTTCAGAGTTTGGGTGTTTTCTATGTATTTTATGTATGTATTTCCAAAAAAAGTATATATGTATTAATATCAGTTGTCTAGTACACATAGTAAAATTTGTTTGCTTAGTTTGGGACTAGATAGTGTTGTGTGTTAAAATGTCCGAAAATATTTATTTATTTATTTGTGTGTCCTTTTAAAAAGAATAAGGATTAGTATTCGACTGAATTATTTTCTTGCTTTAATTTATCAACGTTATTAGTAAAATAATTTGAAATAAGCTGTATAAGTCCTATTGGAATTTCATAAAATGAATGATCGTCCTCTGAGAATTAGATTTTGAAACCGAATTTTTAAACTGTCGATATCCCCGAATTTCTTCCTCTAACCGCTTTTTGTGCCCCCATCGAATGTCCCGTCTGCTTATTGCATCTCTTTTTCTTTTCCATCTTTCCAAAAAGTTTTATTTCAGGTAGACAGCTGAAAATAAATAAACCATTAGCAAAATAAATAAGTAAGTAAATAAATAAAAAAATAAATAAATAAATAAGATTTTTCGGATTGAAAAAACTTATACGTATCCCCGCTAAAATAACGAAGATGATGCGAAAAATTATGACCATGACGATTTGAAGGTTCTAAGTTTTATGAAACTGATGCATGCATTAAACGATAAACGTAATTCGTATTGACTAGTTTTCTGTAGTTGCGTAATGTATAATCAAAAAATGGAGTGCCATGGTGAAGAACCTGTTTAGGATCTGCGCCCGAAGTAAGATCGGGCGTGATGTTATGAACTTAGTCTCTCGCGAACACTGGATGCGGCATTATAAGTCTTACACTACTTTAATAAAGATTATTGTTTGCTGTGTGAATTCATTTTGTGTTTATTTAATTTAAAAAAGTTAAGATCCTATAAGATGCACATAGTATTNGCAATTAGGTCGAAAGACTGCACAAAAGAGTTTTTATTACTAATTTTCAATTTATAATGTAAGTGAAGAGATGTTGGGCCGAAAATTACTATAAGTATATTCGGAGAAAAAGAATAAAGCAGATTCTGGCTCAGATAGAAGCAGAAGCAGCCCAATGTGTGATTGGCGTTCTACCATAAAAGTGGGACTCTTACATTTAAGTCGGATTAAGGGTTTAGAATTTATATTTTAATGATGTGTTGTAAAATATGTTTTTGTTTTTCTATAGTTGTCTATCTTCTGGACTGGAATCAGTAGAGTCATAACACAGCTAGGAGAAAAACTATATTTGGAATGGCTTACCAGTTAATATGACATACCTAAATGAACAGTACACATACAAATAAGTAAGCATTTTCCACTTAATTGCAATCCTTCTCATCTTTACAAAATTCATACAAGTTAAACTAGTCTCACAGTTTTTGTAATAGCCTATGTAGTCGGACAAGTTCTCTAAGGAACCTCGAGGATATCAAATAATCTGGACATTGTGGTATATTTCATAGGAATGGACAGTTCTTTCTCTGAGAACACAAAACAAGTTGAGATTCTTAAAGTTTTTTCTGTTCTGTAAGTTAGGTAAGAATAACAGGAAACTGATTACACTACTGTCCTACCTGAATCTTAGATGAAAATTAACCTTTCAGTATTAAATATTTCAAAGTTGGTTTAAGTGAGTGCTTTAAAAACTACAAAACATTTCCGTTTCTACAACGTTCTAACTGGACTTTAAATATGAGTCTGCCGAAGTGATTACTCTATCAAATGGAAAGCATGAGCAGAATCCAAAAGTAATGGTCACCATACTCATTGAGAATACTCATACCGTGGGAGAGCCATACTTCAGCATGAATGGTCCGGCTCGACCGGACACAGAAAACTGGTAAGAAACAGTGCCTGTGCTATGTTTTACTGAGTCAGTGAGAATTCCGGAGGCTCATACCCCAACAACTCCCCCATACCCAAAAGGCCGGCAACGCACTTGTGACGTCTTTGGTGTTGCGGGTGTCCATGAGCAACCCGTAATGTCCCATTACTGGGCTCGGGTCTCCTCTCAGGAGAAGGTTAAGGCCATACGTCTCCACGCTAGCCAAGTGCGTGTTAGGGACTGGCGGGTGTCTTGATTGGCGGGTGTTTTTATTGACTGGTGGCGAGTGTCAATGGGCGGCGGTAATCGATTATAACCACATGATACGTCTGCTCGTTTGTACCCTATTCCATAAAAAGACTCAATGCAACAATGTAGCGTGATGACCCACACTATGGCGGCCTACTTAGATTTATAATTTAAAATCCAGCTGAAACAGCCTGTGACTGTCAGTGCAATTTGGTCGAAATGCCAGACAATTTAAAGTTATATCAAAGATTAAGTACACGACATCTTACATAATTTATAATATTTAATTTATTGAATATTCTATCTTCGAATCACAATAACAGTTTTGGTATACGTACAAGGGTCTCTTACATATATCAATAAATTAAAACATTCTCCATTAACCACACACAACAGTAACCACAGTTATAAACCCATTGCAAACATACTAAGAAAATTTCGCCTAAGAGAATAGGACAGATTTTACTGATACAAGTATTTCTATGAGGATATTCCCGTTCATAACTATAAAAGGAACATGTTTAAACTAGGGTTGTCTACCAGTTTACTGGAAGAAATGCAAAGGTGAATACAAAAGAAAATATGTTGAAGAAAATATTGAGTAAATGAATTTCGTGCTTGTACGAATTTTTATCAATTGTTTGTTTTATGTTAATTAATGCTATAATTTTATCAATATTTTAATCTCTGAATTTATCTCCTTAAATTTTATTGATTTAATGACACTAAATTCTTAAGTGTTTTTGAACGAAAGTTCGTTTTATTTATTTTTTGTTTTAATATAACATGCACTCTATGGACTATCTTAAATGTTAAATTTGATTTAATAATCGTGAAATAGACAAATCAAGTGTAATATAATTATTAAAATAACTGTTCGTTTTTAAATAAAAGATTCTTATCTGTTGATTTAAGTTTTTTTCTTTGTTGCATTTACTAAAACTATTAAAACGTTACGTTAGTGTGTGCAGGTTTTATATCCCTAAATTTCTGCACTGATGGAAATCAAATTTTGACACAATAGCCGCTTTAAAGGTGGTTTTAATCAATATTTAGTATCAGTTTCGTATCTCATTGATTCAACCACAATCATCAACAACACATTATGTCCCACTGCTGGGCTCCGGTCTCCTCTCAGAAGAGGGTTAATGCCATACGTCCCTACGCTGGCAAAGTGCCGGTTGGGGACTGGCATGAATACGTTCTGGCTACGTACCTTGCCGTTGGATGTTTTTAAGCCGCCCGAAGACCTCCAACTAAGCTTCACGACTGTTATCGTATGATAACAACCGGACCGACTGCTTAACGTGACCTCTGAATATATAGTAATAACATGACACCAGCGGTCACCCATCCAGGTACTGACCGCGCCGTCATTGCTTACCCTCGGTGATTGTTTCTAATCACCGAGTGCTACTGGGCTATGAGCGCTACAACCACTATACGCTACGGAATACAGTGAATAACTAGTGAATGGGTGTTCAAAAACTCTATGAAGTGACAACCCTAATTTAAATGTAGTTATGTTGTGATTCCTTAACCGCACGCATCCGATAGTTTTATGACATAATCGATGCTACTTTGTTTTGCATTCCATTGCGTTTTGCTGTCGAAGAATTTGTTTTGATGCTTCTTATTTAGTGTGTGTATGTATGCAATATGTGAAACGCTTATCTTTTTATGTATAATACTAGTTGACCCACGCTCAGAACCTCATTTGCTTGTCATATTGCCCAAAGCGTGATAGTTTTCCCCTGTTTTTAATCATTCTTCATTGGTAGTCCGCTGTTATTTGTCTTAGCATGATGATATATAGCCTACTTTGATAAATGGGTTATCTAACACTGAAATAATTTTTTGAAATCGGATCAGTAGTTCCTGAGATTAACGCGTTCTAGCAAAGAAACAAACTCTTCAGCTTTATATATTAGTATAGATGTATGTATGTGTTATTTAGTATTCCATTAATCAATCGAGCTGTTATAACATAATTTGCGCTTAGTTTGAAGTATGTTGGTATTTGAAGTGTGTTCAAATGGGTGATGTGGTAGTACAGCAACAAAGGCTTGCAAACAAAAAAATTGAACTGTATGTCGCATGCTGTTTTTATGCCGCAGGAACAAAATGAAAAGTATATCCTTTCTAATGGAAAAAAACTAAATCGGTTTATAATAACGTAGTTCTGCCGTATCAAATTCAAAAAAATATTCTCAAGCTAGGTGTTAAACTCTAAATACAATATTTTCAAGTGCGAATTGTATCGCCAATTAAAAGAAAAATAATAAATAATTATAACATAATAATAATAATAACAAAACATTCAAGTAAAATAAAACAAAACAAAAAATATATTAGTACACTTACAAAATTTAATGCTATTAGGTAATATGATTCATTCAAGAGAAAAAAAACTTATTAATTAAGTAGTTTCAACACGTTGGTATGATTGTTAATTCAAGTATACGTAATTCATTGTTAACGTACATTTAACAATAAAAGAACACAATTTATTATACATATTATTTTTATTATTGTAATAATTAAGGATTTATTTGTAAATTGATAAACTTTCGAACTACTAAATGAAGTTTGATAATAATACTCGTAATAGATAGATAAATGCCGCTGAGGTGAGAATAGCTGAGTTTCTAGTAAGTTTCCTAATGTTCCTTGAGCATAAATATAATGGATATATCTTATTATTTGCCACTGTCTCTCCTATATATTTCGATCTATCCTAAGGTTGCCTGGAAGAGATTGCTTTAGGCGATAAGGCCGCCCTTTGTACACTCAGTCTCACATTTTACGTACTCTCTTCTAACTGTGTTTGTTTGATAAGGGGCAAACGAGCAGATGTATCGCCTGATGGTAAACGATTACCGTCGCCCATGGACACCCGTAACATCAGAAGTGTCACAAGTGCGTTGCCGGCCTTTGGAAGATGGGGAGGGAGATAGGTTAGGGATTGGGGTATGGGCCTCCGGTATCCTCACTCACTCGATGAAACGCAAGCGCTGTTTCACACCGGTTTTCTGTGAGGCCGTGGTATCACTCCGGTCGAGCCGGCCCATTCATGCCGGAGCGTGTCTCTCCCACGGTAAAAAGTGTGCAAATAAAGAGCTTTCTATCTATCTATCTATTTCAGATTCCCGCAGATACCAGTTCTGAAGTTCAGTGACTTTTCCAGAGTGATTCACAAAATGCTGAAATTACCTAACAAATCGACCAGGTTGCGGTGGAATCGTATTGACTACTGATCCAACCTGATTAAGTAGACAACCTGATTCCACCATCAGAATCAGTATTAATTCTTAATCAAGTATACCAATTCTCGCATAAATACCTGATAATAACTACATATAATAACAAAAACAAGTGACTGTATATTGAAACGTAGCCATTGCTTGAATGAATATCATAACTATGAGGGCATCCGCAAGAATTGCTTGAAGTGCAATAAGTAAATATTATCGATTTTATCTTTAAAAATAAAAAACTTTTATGAAAAACACATATTTTTGGTTAATGCATGTATAAGATCACAATTCGTGCCTTAAAAAGTGCCCCCGTCAGGACTCAAACCTGTCCTCTATTCCCAAACCGTATTTAATTTTGCGTCTAATAATGTTCTTCATTTTATCAAGTGTGAGTTGTTTTTACTATGGTATATATTTATAAAAAGTATATCTTTAGAGGAACATATCGTAAAACCATTAATATCTTAACAATTAATTTCAGCACTAATTTATAGTGAACCAGCGATTCGGCCCAGTTTCGCATATGCATGTATTACACATATTAATCGCACTCTTGAATCACTTTATCTATTGATAAAACTGCATTAAAATCTGTCAAGTAGTTTAAAATATCTAAGCGAACAGACAGCGGAAATATCTTTTTTTTAAAACGACATTATATACTAAGTATGTAAAGACAAAACAAAATTATCTAATAACTACAATCAACTAATCGGTTGGCAGCAAACGTTCGCTAAAGCGTCGCACTTGGCTGCGCTTGCGCACCGTGAAAAGGAAAGTGTTCCTTACAATCGTCTGATGTGTACGGTATTGCATACACATATAGATAATGAGATCTAATTACCTCTTATTGCGTTTATTGTTTTAGAATAGGCGCGAAAGATAGTGTGAAGTGCTTGTTACAATGGTTACTAATTGTATCGTAAAATTAACTAGACTTTGCGTAATTAAATTACTACCAACAGGTTTTAGTGCACTGGCTGAGTACCTCTCATTTGAAAGGAGATTTTAGTTGTAACTCCACACTAACCAGACTGGTTGATTCAAGTGATCTGAACCTTTTAATCCGTAGCTGTTCCGTATCCCTCCTATTTTAGGCGCAGAGTTTCACTTCGTGTAGTTTAAGCAGACCCGATTCTGACACCAACCCACCACATATCCCGATAGGGTGACGGCCTGGGACCTGACGAGTTCCCACTCGTAAAGTAAAAAAGGGTTTGTTTCAACTTCTTTTTGCAGTGTTGTTTATCTACAGAGCTTGCTCCAATCCATGGGACCGTATTCCTAATCTGTATCCTTGGGCGTCCTTTTTACACTGTGAGAGAGCCACGCTTTGGCATGAATCCGGCGGCCCGACCGGAGTGATGCCATGGCCTCACAGAAAACCAGTGTGCTACAGCACTTGCGCTGTGTTTCGCCGAGTGAGTAAGGATACCGGAGGCTCATACCTCAACCCTTCCCCTCATCTCCTTCCCCGAACGCGCCGGCAACGCACTTGTGATGCCTCTGGTGTCGTGGGTGTGCCACAGCAGCGGTAATCGCTTACCATCAGGCGATACGTCTGCTCGTTTGGCCCCCTATTTCATAAAAAAACATATGGTGTATTTAATTATCTTTTTGGGTAGTTAAATTCAATCAAAAGATATAATCTCAAATTGATTCCTAATCTGAATTATGATGAAGTTATCTATGAAAGTCCATACTTTTTTTCCATAGAAAACGATGTTAATATGTTTTTTCTACGATTTTGAGGACAAATAAATGGTAATTTGATAGTAAGTTACTACCGTCACGTACAGAGACCATACCTGTGTCCCAAGGAACGCAAGGTTTCAACTCTTGAATGACTACTTTCCCCATTCCAAGTCAGAATTTCATTAAAGTTATGACATTATATTTTTAAGAAAGTTCAACGACCGAAATATTTATTCTACGTAAATATCTGTATATATTAAAATATATACATGATTAAAACCGCACAGTCGCCTTTTAAATATTAGATCTTGCGGACACAGTTTTAAGGGTCAGAATTTGTGGCAAAGTTTGACCTTCGGCTGTTGCAAATCTTATCGAACAGGCGAGGGCCTCGTGCATAAAAATATAATATTAGTGTTAAATTTTTAAGGAAATAAACTAAGAAATACAAAAATATGGTAAAATAGAATCCTTAGAATAGTGTATTACTCATTTAGAACAAATTAATTAACACTTATGTAATAATGAGATCTGTAGAGACAAAAAATAAACATAAAAATGTTTTTTTAATTAATAATAATTCAAATGAATTATAGGCGCTCATAACCCAATTGTACTCGGTGTTTAGAAACAATCGCCGAAGGTAAGCAACATCGGCGGGGTCAGTACCGGATGGGTGACCGCTGGTGGTATGTTACCATGAGCGTCTCCGTAATTCGGAGGACACGTTAAGCAGTCGGTCCCAGTTGTTATCATAGAATAGCAGTCGTGAAGTTCAGTTGGAGGCCTTTGGGCGGCTTAAAAACATCCAACGGCAAGATTACGTAGCCACAACGTAGTCATGTCAGTCCCCAACCCGCACTTAGCCAGGTTGGGGACGTATGGCCTTAAACCTCTCCTGAGAGGAGACCCGAGTCCAGCAGTAGGACATTATGGGTTGTTGATGAATATTTTTTAATACTACCTGTTTATTTGTTTGAAATATTACGACATATGAACCACATTTGCCAGCGTCTCAACTGTGTGTATGTTGGTTATCGCGGTAAAGAGTACGTAGTTCGTACGAGTAGTCTACGTCCTTCCTCAAAAATCGAAGTATCTCCATACGGTTTCGCCGTGAAAGCGTAACAGACAGACACACTGAGTTGTCGAATTCTTGATATTAGTCTGTCCATGAGGTCTCGGGTTCAATTCCTGGGTCGGACCAAATGTTTGTATGACCTGCAAATATTTGTTTCGGAGTTTGGGTGTTTTCTATGTATAATATGTCTGTATTTACAAAAAAAAAGTATTTATGTATTCATATCAGTTGTCTAGTATCCATAATACTAGCTCTGCTTAGTTTGGGACTAGATGGCGTTGTGTGTTAGATGTCCGAAATATTTATTTATTTATTTTATTTAATAAACAATTTTTCACAGGACTGACATAGGCCACAAATAGAACTATTTAAAGAGAATGAGAGAGAGAGAGAGAGAGAGAGAGAGAGAGAGAGAAGAATGAATGAAAACAGAAAAAAAATCTTATAAATAAAATCTTAAATCTTCAAATACTCGTACCTCTTTTAGAATTAGAATGAAAATTGAGCAGTAATTAAATGAGCTCATTATGGCTAAGTGAAATCGTAGTGAGGCCGTTACGGTGGCTTGAACACCGTTAACACGTTTACGAAGCTAATGTGTACTTCTAAACAACCTTCGCTGGTTCCTACAATAGCTGATGTAGCTACAACACACTTCTAAATATATATCATGTTTTAAGGATTCGGTGACCTATATATATATATTGTAAGTGACTTTACTCTGCCCGATAGAACGAAGGCTACCATACTCATTGAGAGGCAACGCACTATGATGGAGAAGATGCTTCTGCATCATTGGGCTTGCCTGTCTCGCTCTCATCAACGAAACATAACACCTTGAATGCTTTCATTTAAGGTTGATCTTATGTGAGATCACAGTACTGGCCCGGTCAAGCCAGGTCCGTTCATGCCAAAATTAACGTGGTTCTAAAAAAATTTAAATGTTACTTATTTCTACAAAGTACCAAGTGTCACCACCCCTATTAATCCCAAGTATGTCGTAATAGTTAGACTACTATTCAGGATAACACAACAACACAACAACTGCGAAGAGAAGGACACTTGATACAAACCCTCAACCAACAAATCTGGCCTGGATTAATGGATTTAATAATTAAATTCAATTATTAAAGTGATAATATTTCAATACAACAATAATCTGTAAGGTTCTTATTGGATTTGATGATGTTATGGCACAGGGATCCAGACCCCACCTTCCAAACTCCGAGCTATTATTAAGTATTTGCATAATCAGAATTACTCGAGTGATTCGAACCCGAGACCTCTTGATCGTATTCACATACGTTAACCACTAGACCAATGAGGCAGTTATTGGACTTACACAGTATGTCATAACGGGTTTTGAGAAATCATTAAAACTCTGTGTCATGGTAATTTAGTAATCTTTCTTTAAAAATTTAGTTTTGTATTGCGTGCAGCGGTATGTTGCTTGAAGGTAATATTTTATTAAATCTACTATATACATAATATAATTAATTATGCTTAAAGACACAGAACCACCTGACAAATGCAGCACTAACTTTTAATAAGCGGATGTTTGAGAACCTGTCTTTTGATCGGGGCCTCGTATTAAAAAGAAAAGAATTTAAAATACTATACTTACTATATTTATAATCAAGCATTAATAATATTTTTGGCACCAAGGAACTCTCCAAATATTCGAGAAGTAAAAACGCATTTTAGGACTTCAGTATTATGTTTTGCGTGCCGACTGATCCAATAATAGTTGGTGTGTAGTAATCCAAACTATCCTGGATTTCTGTCACATTCAAAACATATATTTGTGCGATGAGTACTCGAGTAAATAAATATATTAGAATATTTATAATTGTTCTAAAAAACACTAGATAATTTTAGACCGGCTCCGCCTATTTCAGATCAGTCAGTCAGAAATCAGGCAAAAAAAATACACACAGCTGTAAGACATACGAAAACAAGAACTACAAATCTGGGGGTACAATAATGGAGTTTTCGTAAACAGTAAAACATAGTTGGTTTGTAAAGACCAGAATGTAAGCCCCTGTCTTGCATAAAAGTAACAGATTATCACTAAACAAGGGCACTTTCCCTTGTAATCACTTGCAGTGTGGTAAAAGATTCTTTTGTAAATGCGTTGACCGTTGACATGAAAATCAGCTGCAGATTTCCTAAAAACAAACCTTACACAAGCACCGAGAAGCGCTTGTGTAAGGTTCCGTACAAATTGTTTCTTTTTTATTTTAGTTCAAGGTAACGACATTCCTTTCCAAGCCTTGTATAAAGTCGATGATGACAATAAATGATGAAAATGTATCATTACTACTAGATGCTTACATTAAATGCAGATGTTAACGCCTTAAACGTAAGTGTATAAAATGAAAAAATAATTTTTTACGGTAGGTACTTCAGAGGCATAGATTTGTACCTCAGTTTAATTTGCATGCAAACAAATATAGATGTCAATGATAAACTACAGGCCCATACAAGTAAATAAAGTTATATTTAACTTATTCTACGTTATAAATTAAACAAATAACTCTCTGTTATTTTGCACGCTTTACCGACTTCGATGAAATTACTGCATAAAAATGAGACATAGGCTACTCTTTACCGCGATAACCGACACACACACGGACACATTTTATTTATAAATAACTGCCCTGCGAACTTCGTACCGCCCCTAAGTTCCCGAAAAGCTTATTTTAGTTGTACGCCTCAGATTTTCTCGGGCCTAAAAAATATAATCATTCCTGTTTCCGCATTTTTTCCTATAAAAACCTTGTCCTTGTGGTAGTAACAAATACTTAAAAAAAGAATACAATTTGATGCAGGAGATCCGAAGTAATTCGCATACATACATTTCAGTTATTCATTTTTATTTATATAGAAGATAGATAGATAATTCATTGATACTGTGGAGCGATATGGCGTATAACAGAATATTGTAACATGACTTCTAAAACAAAAACCAACCTTTAGTAAGTCTTTTCAGGTATACATGTAAATAAAAAAAAATGTCTTGTATAATTTTAATTGGTTTTATAAATATATATGCGGTATTCTAAAGCGAGTACGTTAATTATATGGTGGCAGCAAGGTTGCGAAACCACAGACAATGGGCGTCTATGGGACAGGCGTTCACCATTGCGCCATCACAACAATGCTTGATGATAATTTGTTACTATTCTAATGTCCTTATTACATAAACTAAAGAGCACGCGTGTGTCTAAAGTTTACAAGGAGAAATGTTGATTATTTTATTTGAATGACGTATCATTTTCTTATTTTTTTGTTGTTTTCTTTTTTACTTTCATCGGCAGTATTCGATTTTTTTGGAAAAAACTGAACGGTTTGAGCGTAAGTGATTGTTCTGTTGGTTTGATAAAGCTGGATTAAATTCAAGGCAAATACCGTATGACAAGGACGATTTTTTTGTTATGCTAGTATACTCAAATACAGAACACATGATATTTAATATGAACCATTCATTCGATGAGTTGAGAGACCAACGCTTTTCAATTTATTATTTAAATTTTTATATTTTATAAACAAAGAACTAAACAGAGGTTTGACCTTTTAGGTCAAATATTATGCTATAAAGTTTGATTTCAGAACTGTCAATTTTTAAGGAAAAACAAATTTTAAAAAGTTTCTGTTTTTTAAATTTATTGTTAGTCAACATTAAAAGCAAAGGTAACAAGACATTCATACGATATCGTTTCAAATAAAAAAAACATAAAACTTTCTTTTTATAGATCGTTCGGAAATAAAAAGTTAACGCGTCAAGCATTTAGTGAATATCATTCTATTACTGGGTTGAGTGTAGACTATTATTAAAATAACAATTATTATGTGTGTACACGTCTTAATGTGTGGCTCTAAAAACAGCTAAGTTTCTTAAAAGATACTGAGGCAAAGCTACGAGTAATAGGTATAGAGAATGAGTATACGCGTTGATACTTATTATATTAAATCCAGGTGCATTAAATTTAAAATATACAAACATTAAGAATTAATGTGTAATCAAATGTGGCGCCCATTAAGAATGGTATGTAGCCCACCTGAAAGTAGTTTGGCATCCATAACATTTAATGCTTTAGAGATATACCAGTTAAATCTTATGTCAAGACAGCTTTACTTACAATATATATAAACACAGCACATTATAAATATACATATACTATATATATACATATTGAACTATTGACACCGAAGCATACTCAAATCAGTTTTACAAGTAAAATGAGACAATTCGCTCGCTTAGAAATAGAGGTAACTACTTAATGTATTCAAAAGCATTTCCTTTTTAAGTTCTATGAATAGCTTTAATACTAAATTGCGTATTATTCAATGAAAGAGAAAGGAAAATGCTATTCTGTCCTTATTATAGTACAAAATGTTAACTGTACACATAAATCAAGAATATATGAATATTTTTCTGTCGTAGTGCTAATTAAGAAAAAAGTATTCTAATCATTGGTATTAAAATAACTACATATTAAAGTTATCGTAGTTAAGAGCAGCATATGTTCTTCCTCAAGAATTCAAAGTATATCTAAGCCAAATTACATTCAAATTGTTAAAACGGTTTACCTATAAAAGTGTATCGGACAGACAGACAAACCCTTTCGAATTTATAACATTGGTATGGATCACGGTAGTATTATTATTATTTACAAATCTGTCGCTTACTCTATACGCTACTCTCATGGCCCCAATGCTACATTCGAAGTCTAATAACGGGTGTAACTGTAGGCAGGTCAGTTATTTACCTTATTATAACCCAAGTGATCATGTACAATGCCGGGACATCTTTATCGTTAGCCCTTAATGTCTATCATTCCCTGGTAGTAATACCGTAATAGAGATGACATTGATAGTGAGAATATTGTACAAGTTTTGTGCCAGGAAGGCTTATATTTTTCAGAAAATAGATTTGCATTAGTTTATTTGCCATTTTGATATTAATGATGTGTCGTAATTTTTTATTCGTTGAACAATTATATAAATCATTTTTTCAATTTCATTCTTACATATACAATTCACCTTAGAAATATGTAAGAATATGTAAATATGTAAGACATGTTAACACACAACGCCATCTGATATTAATACTTATATTCTTTTTTTTGGTAAATACATACATTTTATACATAGAAAACACCCAAACTCCGAAAAAAATATTTGCAGATCATACATACATTTGGTCCGACTCAGGAATTGAACCCGAGACCTCTTGCAAGCAGTCGCATTCGCTACCACTGCGCCACAGAAGCAGTCAAACAGAATAAAATAAAGATAGAATAATAATACATCTATAGATAAATCGAAAGATTATACATAGCCCTTGAATTATCTGTCGAAATAATAACGGTATACACCAACCATTAGAAACGCCATTGATTTAACGGAAATGTTGCAACGTTACTTAGGAAGCGCGCTAGACTAGGAAACATGGTTTTATTCATGCAATTATCTTTCTAGCATCCTTAGACCTTACCCCCAATAGCCGAAGATCCTTATTGACTGAATCCAATGAGTTTGTTTACGACGACATACACATGTTGCAAAATTTATTACAGCGTCATCTGTGTAAGATAGACGTAACTATTGATCCTGTATTGCACAGTTAAAGTTGTCGCATTAATTTACATCATTACGATCTTTGGTCTGAGATCTAGGCCACCACATATAAACAATTGCATGTATTCATATTATATTTATATATGCTAGTAGTTGCCTAGTAGTCTAGATTCGAGCATTATTCATTTGTTTTCTTTGATTTTTTTTAGTTTTTACACTCCTCCTCTATATAAACTTTAACTGTGCCAAATTTCGTTTGCATATTTTTTATAAAAAGAGTACACAGTTTTTGCCTCACGTATTAATAGATAGACTACGGAATCAAAACAATTATATTAAAAAAAAACATAGTGCCGCATCTTGGCGGCAAAAGACATCTCAAAAGATTTTCTATGTGCTTCACACAATAATGCGATGCAATTCCAACCTTACATTGTAGCCAGTGCGAAGTTCNGTATTTTTTTGTTGTTTTCTTTTTTACTTTCATCGGCAGTATTCGATTTTTTTGGAAAAAACTGAACGGTTTGAGCGTAAGTGATTGTTTTGCTGGTTTGATAAAACTGGATTAAATTCAATACGAATAATGTATGACAAGGACGATTTTGTTTTTGGTATACTTAAAAACAGAACACATGATATTTAACATACACCATTCATTCAATGAGTCGAGAGACCAAGGTTTTTTCAATTTATTAGTTAAATTTTGCAAAGAAAGAATTTAACAGAAGCAATTAGGCCTTTTTAGGCCAAACATTATGCTATAAAGTTGGATTTCAGAATTGTAAATTTCTAAAAAGAAAGTCATTAAAAAGAAAATTATTTATTACATTAACTGTTAGTCAACATTAAAAGCAAAGGTAACAAGACATTCAGACGTTATGGTTTCGAACATAAAAAAGAAAAATCTTTCTTTTTATAAATCGTTCGTTCGGAAATAAAAAGTTAACGCGTCAAGTATTTAGTGTATATCATTCTATTACTGAGTTGAGTGTAGACTATTATTAAAATAACAATTATTATGTGTGTACACGTCTTGATGTGTGGCTCTAAAAACAGCTAAGTTTCTTAAAAATGATGATAGGTAAAGTTACGAGTAATAGGTATAGTGAATGAGTATCGCGTTGATACTAATTATATTAAATCCAGGTGCATTAAATTTAAAATATACAAACATTAAGAATTAATGTGTAATCAAATGTGGCGCCTAATACGGCAGGTGTGTTCGCCCATTAAGAATGGTATGTAGCCCACCTGAAAGTAGTTTGGCATCCATAACATTTAATGCTTTAGAGATATATCAGTTAAACCTTATGTCAAGACAGCTTTACTTACAATATATATACACACAGCATATTACAAATATACATACAGCCTTACATATACTATATATATACATATTGAACTATTGACACCGAAGCATACTCATATCAGTTATGTATATAAAATGAGGCAGTTCGCTCGCTTAGAAATAGAGGTAACTACTTAATGTATTCAAAAGCATTTCCTTTTTAAGTTCTATGAATAGATTTAATACTAATTGACGTATTATTCAATGAAAGAGAAAGGAAAATGCTATTCTGTCCTTATTATAGTAAAAAATGTTAACTGTACACAATACATCAAGAATACATGAATATTTTTCCGTCGTAGTGCTAATTAAGAAATAAGTATTCTAATCATTGGTATTAAAATAACTACATATTAAAGTTATCGTAGTTAAGAGCAGCATATGTTCTTCCTCAAGAATTCAAAGTATATCTAAGCCAAATTACATTCAAATTGTTAAAACGGTTTACCTATAAAAGTGTATCGGACAGACAGACAAACCCTTTCGAATTTATAACATTGGTATGGATCACGGTAGTATTATTATTATTTACAAATCTGTCGCTTACTCTATACGCTACTCTCATGGCCCCAATGCTACATTCGAAGTCTAATAACGGGTGTAACTGTAGGCAGGTCAGTTATTTGCCTTATTATAACCCAAGTGATCATGTACAATGCCGGGACATCTTTATCGTTAGCCCTTAATGTCTATCATTCCCTGGTAGTAATACCGTAATAGAGATGACATTGATATTATATTTTTCTGAAAATAAATTTGCATTAGTTTATTTGCCATTTTGATATTAATGATGTGTCGTAATTTTTTATTCGTTGAACAATTAAATAAATCATTTTTTCAATTTCATTCTTACATATACAATTCACCTTAGAAATATGTAAGAATATGTAAATATGTAAGATATGTTAACACACAACGCCATCTGATATTAATACTTATATTCTTTTTTTGGTAAATACATACATATTATACATAGAAAACACCCAAACTCCGAAAAAAATATTTGCAGATCATACAAACATTTGGTCCGACTCAGGAATTGAACCCGAGACCTCTTGCACAGCAGTCGCATTCGCTACCACTGCGCCACAGAAGCAGTCAAACAGAATAAAATAAAGATAGAATAATAATACATCTATAGATAAATCGAAAGATTATACATAGCCCTTGAATTATCTGTCGAAATAATAACGGTATACACCAACCATTAGAAACGCCATTGATTTAACGGAAATGTTGCAACGTTACTTAGGAAACGCGCTAGACTAGGAAACATGGTTTTATTCATGCAATTATCTTTCTAGCATCCTTAGACCTTACCCCCAATAGCCGAAGATCCTTATTGACTGAATCCAATGAGTTTGTTTACGACGACATACACATGTTGCAAAATTTATTACAGCGCCATCTGTGTAAGATAGACGTAACTATTGATCCTGTATTGCACAGTTAAAGTTGTCGCATTAATTTACATCATTACGATCTTTGGTCTGAGATCTAGGCCACCACATATAAACAATTGCATGTATTCATATTATATTTATATATGCTAGTAGTTGCCTAGTAGTCTAGATTCGAGCATTATTCATTTGTTTTCTTTGATTTTTTTTAGTTTTTACACTCCTCCTCTATATAAACTTTAACTGTGCCAAATTTCGTTTGCATATTTTTTATAAAAAGAGTACACAGTTTTTGCTTCACGTATTAATAGATAGACTACGGAATCAAAACAATTATATTANTTTACCAAATCATAATATTAAAAAGTAATATTGTTTATATTTATTTACTTAATCAGTTCACCAACAATGGTAAAAGCTGTTTATCAATTAAAAGGTATTTTAAAATAAGTATGAAGTGGTATATAGATAAGCACCACGTGCACACTTAACAACAATATTAACATAATGATATTCAAAGTAAGACTTATTCTTATTCAATAAATCGGAAGATATGGAGAAGTTCCAAAGTATGATACTAAGGTTTCACAGGAAACCGTCATTAACAAATTGATTCACTCAGTTTGAACACTGATTCCGGGTCCTTCAAGCGAATCGCAAAGACGCATCTCACAGGACCGTCATCGGACCGAATCCAAAAGATGACAAAACTTGTATCTATTGAAGATAAAAATGATTCAAATTGAGTTGCAGATGTTCATAAGCGGCGGTAGCTAAGTATATTTATTACCATACGCCTGATCAGATGATATCCCTTTCCTCATCTATATAATAAGTATAATATGTATTTTCAAAATACTCGTCTACATATTATTAAATTCTATTAAAATATTCGTTGACTCAAATAAACTACCCGATTACTTAGATGAAACTCATTTAATGTCTTCAGTTCGTAACTGCCAACATTGTTCTCAATAATTGAGTGTGCCAACCTTTCTCGTTTAGAAACCTTCGGGTACTAAACTGTTGAAGGCATGACGAAGCGATTGCTTTTGCAAGTTGAATGACTGAGTCTCATTCGCTTGTAAAAAAGGAATTCACCCTTCGAGGAAAGCGATTGGGAGACA
The DNA here is from genome assembly GCA_003709505.1 of Hyphantria cunea. Taxonomy (NCBI): domain Eukaryota; kingdom Metazoa; phylum Arthropoda; class Insecta; order Lepidoptera; family Erebidae; genus Hyphantria; species Hyphantria cunea. The sequence goes on from PKRV01000596.1 coordinate 145,862, forward strand.
TTAAATAAGACGTTCGAACTATTGGTTAGTGGCTCTGACTGCGTCAATCGGAGGTCGTGAGTTTGACATCNAAAACAATTATATTAAAAAAAAACATAGTGCCGCATCTTGGCGGCAAAAGACATCTCAAAAGATTTTCTATGTGCTTCACACAATAATGCGATGCAATTCCAACCTTACATTGTAGCCAGTGCGAAGTTCTTTTAAAAGTTAAATTTCGAACTGTTTTATTTTTTATCGAGACAATATAGGCCGTATGGAATTTCTATTGCAGAGATCGGCGTATCTATACTGCAGCTGGCATTTCTGACATCGCACTACTTTTTTTTAAAAAAGAAGACGTTCCTTTTCGCCATTTTCTATTAAAATTCAAAAAATGTTCTTGATAGTGATTAAAAAAAATGTAACGGAATTTAGACAACATCCAACAATTATGCTACAAAAATTATTAGTAAAATCTACTTGTTTCGCCGTTTTTGTGAGATGTATTGTTCACGATATTTATTTTTATTTAACATTATAAGAAAACTACATTCAAATAGATATTATAGTGTATGTATTTTTTGTATGCCGTCAAGTATGAAAATCAAATTCATATACATAGAAACAATAGATTGTTTATCCATTTCAGATCTAGTGATCATGCTTTATTTATAGTGATATTGTGTAAATAAAGCATGACAGTGATTTGTTTTATTCCATTCAAACAAACATTTGCAGGGACTTAGCCTTTTCAATAAGCATCTAACAACAGGACAAACTTCTGCTAACGGCTAACAAACAGGCTATACTCATTTATCGCAAAACATTTATTCACATCTTATCTACCATATGCTTTGGAGAATAGACTGCCGACTATCGAGTAAATGTTTATTATCAAAGACAACCCAATGGGAACAGTAACGACTTCCTGGCATACCGTCGCAATCATATCTTTAACTTTTATAATTCTACTAAAACACATCCCTACGACACAACACTGTGACGCTTGAAACGTGAAGGCTTCTACAAT
>PKRV01000605.1:2020-58364 GCA_003709505.1 Hyphantria cunea
ATATATATATATCAAAACCTATACATAAATTTACATTGGGTTGACTGGACTGAGGGCATAACGATTTAGTGACCTGGGTTCAACTCCACATAGGACAGCATCAGTGATTCGCAAATTGTTGTTTAGAGTCTGGTTAACCTCTGTAACCGTTTCATGTATGTTTGTGAAAATTCTCGCGACACAGAAATATACACAGAGCAAGTCTTTTTTAAATAACAGTAAATAATATATGTGATTTGCTTGTCTTGTCAAACTGACTCATCTCAGTCTGATCGAAAGCTTAAGTAGAATCGAGAAGCAGTACACTCACTACGAATGTAGACAAAACAGCATTTTCACGCCCCGCTTAACTTATTAACAATAACTATTCAAACTTTAACGTTACAGATATTAGCACAGTTGCTGCAGCTGTCAGGCATTATGCTGATTACGTATATTACACTGAGACCAGACGATGACGTCGGCCATAACAATGAAGCACAATCATCAGACCAAAGTGACAGTGAAAATTTAGGAAATGCAATCGACGACGAAAACCCAACTAATGACGAACATAGGAATAACTCAGAAGATGATACAGACGATAACAGCCTTCCAGATGTCATCATAAATGATGAATACTCACTAAGTGAGGATGAAAATGATGATGATTCAGAGGATAACTTGTTTTTTGTTTTTTTCTGTTTTTTTCTTTTTTTTTATATTTATAAGCTGCCAAAATGACTCTGCCTTGCCTGGTGGAAAGCATGATAAGAATCCAAGAGTGGTAGTCACCATCCTCAATGCGAATAAGAACAAAGCAGCATGGTGACCCACACTATGGCGGCCTGGTGAGATGCTTTTTCACGCCCCGCTTAAAGGACCCGGGATCATAGTAGGAAGGAAACACATGCGTTGGTAGTGAGTTCCAGGTTTTGACCACTCGGCACAGGAAGGAAGCACCGAAGCGATGAGTACGAGAACGTATGTCTTCCATTTTAAAGCGGTGACTTCCAAGGCTGGCACGTGTTGTTCTGTAGAGGAAGGGAGAGGGGGGATCAATTGTAAGAGCTCTTCAGAACACTCACCATGGTAAAGGCGATAGAGTACTGCCAAGGAGGCGATATCTCTACGCAACTGTAGAGGCTTAAGGGTCTCGGTGGTTCGGGACTATCGACAATACGGATTGCTCACCGCTGCAACCGGTGCAACAGTGAAGATGAAACCCATATACCTGAAAATGTATCCAGAAGAAACAGAAATCATAACAGTGAGTATAGAAATAACGGTAATGTTGATGGTGAAGATAAGGACAAAGTATATGAAGACAGTTAAAATGTTGATAGTACGTCCGACGTTACTGACGAACATGACTATTTATCTGATAGTACTGAAGATAACAGCACTGAAACTGAAGACAATGAAAACGACGACAACTTGGCGGGTACTTACGAGTCTGTATGGGACACCATTGATAACACCGAGAGCATTGAGCCATCATATAATTAATACGATGATCAGCCTCATAATTTAAATCATAGGAAACAAAGTAATGTTAAACCAAACTTGCTACATAGTTATGTTAAAGACAACAGCCTAGGCGGTCCTAGATATGACATAAGATAAATGAAAATATAATCCTAAAAAATGTATGATTTCTTATTACCAAACACGAATAAAGAAATAGTATTCATAAGCAGCTTTTAAGCTCAAGGGTCTAATTACATAAGGCCATCCAATTTAATCTAGTTATAATTTCACTGTTAGGAGAGTCATGCTTCGGCGTGCATAGGCCAGCTCGACCGGAGAGATACTACAGCCTTACAGAAAACCGTTGTCAAACAGCGCCTGCGTTGTGATTCGCCGAATGATATATATATAGATATGCCCATATACCAATCCCTCCCCCCATTCCCCTTCCCATCCCCCAGAGACCGGCAGCGCATTTGTAACGCATCTGGTATTGCGGGTATCCATGAGCGGCGATAAACGCATAACATCAGGCTATAAGTATGCCCACTATACCAAAAAAAATCTAATCTGAAACCAAGCAGTGCTACTGCGGTTACTAGACGACTGACTAGCAGTTAGGGATAGAAGTGGGGAAATGTCTACTTCTAAAAAAAATTATACTCCCTACTAAGTATCTACAAAACATATTTCAATCCTAACTGGGTATTGAACCAGTCTCTTGATCTGCAGTCGGCTAGGCTAACTAGTAGCCCAACGAGTCAATTATCAGTATAAAATATATGTATTTATCTCAATTCAATACGCAGAAACAATTCGTCTGGGCCTCCGGTATCCTCACTCACTCGGTAAAACACAGCGCAAGCGTTATTTGGACACCGGTTTTCCGTGAGGCTGTAGTATCACTCCGGTAGAGAGAGTCACTCCATTCATGCCGAATGTTAACACCCGTTATCGTTGATGTGATTAAGAGATACAATTTTTATGCCTAATATCTGAGGGCTATTAAAACCACAATTATAAAATTTCATAATTAAAATCTAGATTTATAGGAGATTATAGTCTCGCACCAAGACTTAGCCAAAGGCCTAGCTGATCCCTGCCTGTAAAAAGGAATAAATTTAACCTCTACTCAGCTCCGATTGATCTTAGCGGGGCGTACAATTTTAAAGTGACGGTTGACATTTAATAGCTTCTTATCTTCCTCCTAGCCTTTGTTATTCCCAAGATTATTTAGGGTCGACTACTAGTGCAAACGATTTCAGCTGAATATCAGTTTTTCCTTAGAGCATCTGGCATATGACCGTCATAGTCCTGAGGGCGAACTGAATTTACAGATTGAACAAGTGGCTGGTATGTTCGTAAAACTGTTTGTGGCAACTGGAAAAGATAGGTAGTATTAAAAATTACTTATAAGAAAATCTTTTTCCTTTTTTTACGTGTGGAAACTCCCTCGGCCCTTCACCCCACCGGGGTTTGCGGCGGGGCGGTGTGTCGGAATCGAACCGACTAAAGCCACACGGTGTACCACTCTGCGCTTGAGACGGGAGAGATGCGGGAACCGCTTTCTTACGCCATCCGGACCCCTCCCAGCGCCTGCCCGCACTGAAGCGGATGTAGGGGAAAACCCGTCCCGCCCATCTGCGGCCACACTCAGGGTGGCATGAGGCGCTGGTAGGCGCGCCTCCGCTGCCCAGTTCGCCGGCGGCGGGTCCGAGTGAAGATCGTCCTCCCGGGCCTTCTCCGCCGCCTCCTTCTGCGAGATGACTTCCTCGCAAAAGGTCGCGTCCGCGGTAAAACTGCTCTCGCCGCCGACCATGGAGCGCACGACGGCCTCCTCCGATGACTGCAGTGAGGACCCGACGCTGCGGCGCCCAACTTATAAGAAATTTTTTTTTTTTTACGTGTGGAAGCCCCGTCGGGCCTTCACCCCACCGGGGTTTGCGGCGGGGTGGTGTGTCGGAATCGAACCGACTAAAATCACACGGTATGCCACTCTGCGCCTGAGACGGGAGGGATCCGGGAACCGCTTTCTTACGCCATCCAAAACTTATAAGAAAATCTAGCTCAACCTAGACATTGAATCCAAGACCTCTAGATCAACATGTGCATATGCTAACCACTAAACTAATAAGACGGTCCATGATTGTCTAAGTACCGTCCACTTTCTGCGCGTGGTCTCCAAATTGTATTAACTTGTTGTCATGCCTAGGATATGTCCCTGAGGAGCGAACTGGAACGATTGTTGCATCTGTCACAAAAAATATGATCGGTGATGTTTCGGATGTGAACAATTATTGACGTAGATCGCCAAATCATCATAAATACTGAAAACAATGTTAAACAGATACCGAAGAAGAATAAAACTAATAATATTGCCTCCTACATGTACAACACACAGAAGAAAACTTCCGAGTCTAGTTCAACTTAGATACACTCACCACCAAAAAACGAATGAAAGCAGTCCCTCTTCATCTCCCAATACGGCTTGTCACCGCGGGGATAATGACTACAACCCTCCATTTTCACATAATAATGTTTCCGTCTATACTTGCAATGTTAAATATCTACTGTCAGGTGAAAGATTAACAGATGTTAAAAGAGCAATTTAAAAAAAAATGTATAATAAGCTTTATATTTTCTTGTGGTCAAAGTTGCGGTTGATGGACCATTAAGAACACGATATATATTGAATTAAAAACCAGTTAATAGTTTACTTCAACATTGGTCATCATGCGAGTTTTGGTGAGTGTATTATTAAATATATTTTATTTATGTTTTTCCTCCGTATAATAGTTATTTATTAAATGAGATAGTGTAATGATGGGAGTTGTTTGATACCAGTAGACAATTTCTATTTTTATTGTCATCCACACCTTTAAGTTGTCTTTGGGCGATAATGCCGCCAATTAGACCTCCTAGTTTTGCGTTACCTTTGTAATGAATCTAGTGTAAATAAAGCGATTATTTATTATAATACTAGTAGTTCTCATTGGCCTCACTTTAGAAAGTTTTGGCCTACTAAATCACGCTGACCAGACTGGTTAGTTTTGGCTTTGTATCAAGTTCTCTTTGCTTTGCTAATATCCCGTAAGGTTTGCTTGCTTAGTTAATTCTCACAACATCCTCAGGACGAACATAGCCGTTAATACTCCGTATTGCAATCCGTCACCACAAAGAGGATATCTACTAACAACACTTTGTTTTTTTTATACATTCTCAATTGTTGTAAATATTAGATCTATATCCTACTTCTTTCCTACTGCCATATCTGATATTACTTAGTTATAATACCCGTGAAGGAAAAAAGATCACCATGACGGATTGTCATTAATTTCCATAAGCATCACGTATATTTGGTGGTAAGTCTGTTGTTGTCATCACTAAACTAAAATTCATTCAAATTTGTTGTTGGATTGTACTCTTTAATTTCATTGGCTTACAGACCATTTTTTGGCATCTCACAGCTCAGCTTTCACTATATTTAGTTCATTGCCAACTAACAGTTGATCTGAAGTACCCGTCTATTTATTAGTAAAAAAACTGAACTAAACTCAAAATGTAAGCCACCACCATAAGTAATAATTACGTAAGTAATAAATTCAGCATGTGTTTGAAAGACATTTAAATTGAATGCGACATGTAAATTTTTACGTCAAACATTGCACGTTTTAAACCTTCAACACAATAGCAAAAGAGAAATTATGGTCTAAGTTGAATCATCTAACTAATTTTAGTTATGCTAAAGTACTCCTACTACCTTTTGGTAGTTTACGTACGGTACGGTATGAAGTTCGCCGGGTCAGCTAGTTAAAGTATATAAAACCAAACAAATTTTAGTGAATTTTACTTTAGTGATGACAACAGATTACCACTATTATCTCACTTTTTACTACTGTTAATTTGTTTATAATGTAGATACGTATATAAAAAAAATTAGAAATGTGGAAGTAATATCTACTTATCTCTACAGGCTTTAATAACATTGGTGCTGGTGTATTGTCAGACGATACATACACATCCTATGCCAGCACCTGACGATGAAGAACCGTACCATAATTCACCGGATACTTATCATACAGAGAATACTTTTGAAGACTTACCCGATAATATCGATAATCTTGAATTCTCGCCCGAGGAAAAACAACATGAAAATAGTTTTATAGGTAACAATGAAGGTACTGATCAGCTAACAGAAGATGTACCACTTGATGTTAATATATCAGATGCAAATGAAGACGAGAGTAACTTACCGGATAACAATGATACTCATGACTTCGTTCCAACTAATACAGATGAAGAATCCTTAGAGAGTGACCATAATGATGATGAAAATAATGGATCTGATGACAATCAGTATGAGATTACCTTACCGGATGATAGCGAAAATCATAACATAGGTCCAGAGAGCACAGACGAAGAATCTTTAGGAAGTGACAATAAAGGTGATGAAAACTTGCCGGATGAAAGTGAAAGTGATAAAAGTCTAAGTCCAGATGAAAACGAAGAAGCTAAACCAGATGATGACTCTCGTTTACTAAATGGTGACGATGAATCAAACTTAGAACATATTCCAAGCGATAAATTACCCGAAAAAAATGATGATTCGGAACTAGACGATGATGAAATTGGATTTCCAGCAGACGAAAAGCTTTTCAACCGGTACGCTTTATTTGGCGACCCTTAGTTGATGTACAGAAATATATCTTTAAAATTTTGTGATCTGTTTTCTTACTTTATACGTGTGTAAGGTAGTTTATTAGATACAAAGGCCTACTATTTCGTTAACTTCATCAGAATGGAAGACCAACTATCTGTCTAGGAGACAAATACACAGCGCTGAAGATCGCAAAACGATCTCCGTCTTCCATAAGCGCAAGTCTGAGAGTGATAGGAAGGGCCACCAGTCGCTCTAGCAGAAGCAGGACGGGGTTGCAGCTCGAAGTCTACAAAGTGTTCACGTTCTTTTCTCTTTTTTTTTTTTAATATTTAAGCTGCCAAAATGACTCTACCCTGCCTGATGGAAAGCATGAGCAGAATCCAAGAGTGGTGGTCACCATCCTCAATGCGAAAAAGAACAATGCAGTATATATTCTAAACAAAAAGGAGCATCAGGGTTCCTACACAGAAGGTGATTATCTTCCAACCGTAGGGGCCTAGCTACGTTGGGGTTCCAGGGATTTCCTTTGAGGGTACACTTAGTTCCCCGGCTTCTAGTACCTGAGACGATGTATGGTTTTTAATCGGTTCGAGTCCGACATAACCAACAGTCGGTGGTATCCGAAGGGATCTCCGAAAAAGGAGGCAAATACACACACACACACACACAAACAAAACACATCGCATCAACTGTTTCTAAAAGTACATTGCTAGGCACAGGCCTCTCCTTGAGGCCTGTATCTAGCAGTGCTCCTCCTCCAGTCAGCCGTGACGCGTTGATGTAGAGTTTGTTTCAAATTCTCCCTCTGTTTGCATTGGTGATAGTTTGTTGCTTTAGTTGGCTCTTGCGACACCCAGGTGATGAATAGGTGACAGAATGAGGATACGGACTGTTATCACCCGATAACAGTCCGTATCCTCATTCTGTCACCACAAGTATCCAGGAGGCGAATAGGCAACAATAAAAACTGAAATTATTTTACCAATAGAAGCCCGAAAGATTATTTCACGTGGATATTTCAGATATTCAGGCGGGCGGAACCGCAGGCAAAGGCTTGTAAAATTGTCATACTTCTCGTCTGTACCACAAAACAAGTTACAAAGATGCATATTGTGTGTGTTCTACGTTAAGGTTCTGCAACAATAAAAAGGGCGTCAAAAACGACCCAAACGACTTCAAAAAAAGGTTTGTATGCCTTTTGCTCTCTTGCTCAACTTCTCACGAGATTTAAAGACTTTTAAATAATAAATTGAGACATGTTAAACTGTTATCTGATCCCAAACTAGCTCGAGCCGTACTACACGACTATATAGAAATAAAACTGATGATAAACATACTTTAATATTTTTAAGTTCTTGTATATTACCCAACCACAGAACAAATGACAAACTTCGTTAAACAATTACTTCTAATGGGGTTTTAATAACTAGTTTCAAAATGCTCGCTAGAACATTAAAAATTCGTTAAGTAGAACTAAACATTACCAAAATAACTTCAAAGAAGATTGAGGTCATTATTTTTGGGTGACGCGTTTTATTTAAGGTTAATGTGACGTCAGTGTAAAAAAGATGGATGGCTGATATAATAAAGGCAAGACAGCTTTGTGTGAGCCTCGAACCGAGGAACGGAACTTGAGGAGGGGGAATTCAATGCGATATTTTTATACGGGTTTAAGAATCAAAGGGCTTTTTGGATATGCCAGTCGACGCGCGGTCGAAGTCAGCTGGGGGGTGTGAACAGGATTTTCCTGCTCCGACATCGCATACCATTCTGTCGCATTATAATAACAATGACTTGAAAGTATCTATGTCGCAGTCAAGCTTTAGACTCTGACGTATATAATTTTGATTGAAATTGATTGACTCTTACAGATTGATCGAAACTGCCTTCTTTGCAAAGATGCAAGTGTTTCTGGTCGAATCTCTTCCTGTAATCGCTAGTCTTTATTCTCTTGTATTATTGAATAGTATTTTACTTTGACCACGGATTCTTTACTTATAGTGCAGGGTATGCGGTGCACACGAGCGCAGTGGTGTTACGGGTTTTGACACTTGTAATGAACCTACGCTTTACTAAAGAGCACTGCCTTATTGAAGGGCACTAAGGTAATTGTATACAGGCGCTTCGTGTCAATACAAAAGTGCAGGGTGTGCGGTGCACACGGGCGCAGGGGTGTTACGAGTTATGACACTTTTAATGAACCTGCGCTTCACTATGAACATTGTCTTATTAAAGGGCGCTAAGATAATTATACACAGACGCTTCATGAGCAAGGAACGCTTCTGTTTGACTCAGTGTTGAGATGACGTCATTCCCATATATTTGATTAGTTTTGTTATAATGTACGTTTTTAGAAAGTTCCCTTGGTTTAGGGGGCTGGTCATTGATTGTCGAATGCACAATTATTTTTCTGTGGGCGTAACTTATTGTAGGAGTATATAACTGCATTAACTGTGAGTCTTGACTTGTTGTTGTCTATGAGTGACGGTATTTACTTACCTTCAGGTGACCCCTCTGCTCATTTGGATTCCTATGGCCAACCTAAAATAAGTCTCGGGACAGACAAAAGAGAAGGATGTATCTCTTTGTTGAGAGTATCCATGATCGGCGGTCATCACACTGTCAGGGAATTCGTCTACCCATTTTTCCCTATTAGTAAAAAAAAATTAACTGACTTTCTTAATAAACTGACGAATTTCACACTTTAACTGCAACACTTTACTTGACAATATAATCCATACATGGTTTTGTATTTTGCAAAATCATGGTAAACTTTGGTGCTGAAAATACTAAACATGCCACCACAAGCCGCAACCACGTCACACTATATATAATGGTGTGGTTGCACATATTCAATTAGTAACTAGGAAACTAAATTTTCTTCGTAATAGGTAACCCACTGAACATGTGACAATGACGTATTATTAGAGTTCAGTACTCAAAGTGCAAAACGGGACCCTATTACTAAGACTTCGCTATTCGTCTGTCTGTCACCAGGCTGTACCTGATAAACCGTGATAGTTAGTTAAAACTTTTAGAGAAGATGTATTTCTGTTTCCGCTATAACAACAAATACTAAGAAACAGAATAAAATCAATATTTAAGGGGGCTACCACACAAAAAACGTGATTTTTTTTTGTTGTCTTTGGTCGATATTAATAATGGCAACAGGTAGACACTTGACATGTATAGGTGAATACGGAACCATTTATACGCGAGTCCGACTCATACTTGGATTTTTTAATATATTTCAGAGCCTTTCAAAGTGACTACCAGAATAAAATGAAGATAAATATAAATGACTTCTTGTTTACATCAAAGATATGTAGATATTTTTGACCAGTAACCTTTTTCTACGATGATTTGAGAATATATACTTTGATGTCTAAATACATAACATTTTGATTATTGATTTTTTTATGTTAGACTGGATATGTGTAAGTCTGCACAGTCTGTACTCCACAGTTCGTGTGGTGACGTGTTAAGAATAGGGAGTGTCACTCCTATTCAGTCCATGGATGTCACAAGACGCGACTAAGGCAGAAAATATGGAGATTTAGGGAAAAATAAATACAGTATATAAAATATTACAAACCAAGAATCAGGGCTTAGTAATAGGGCGGAGCGGGAACGGGCCAGGTACCGCAAACGACTCACGCGCCGGATATCGCCAAATAATCTCCGTCCTCCATAAGCGCAAGCCTGAGGGTGACAGGTGAGGTCGCCTATCACCCTAGCAGAAGCAGGCCGGGGTGGCGGCGCGAGCCCTAAAAAGTGCTTGCGCCCTTTTCTGTATAGAATAAGAACGCGAGGGTTCCTACACAGGAGGGGGCCACCTACAAGCAGTGGGTGACCCGAGGTAGGTTGGGGTTCCAGGGATTTCCTTCCGAGGGTACACCCGGTTCCCCGGCTTCTGGTACCCTAGATGGTGTGCGGTTTTTAGTCGGTTTGAGAGCGACATAAACACCAATCGGTGGCATCCGAAGGGATTTCAGCACAAAAATAAAAGGGCTTAGTAACGAAAGGAATTTTATAACGACTGCACGTATAATATAGTGGTTTCGAATGCCTGAGTGTTGTTAATCAGACCCCACAGGGTGTCAGTGTATGATCCACAATTCTGTACGTTTGTAAAGTCCACCGCGCTATATAATACATTCCTAATGCGACAATTGAATTTTTTCCTTATTGCATTCTGTCTTAAGGACATTCAGCAATATTTATATTAGTGAAGATGTATTGGCATGCGAGATATATGCCCAGTGGCATATTCTCATAATTTAAAAAAATCAGAGTAAATCCTGTGGTACTCTTTTCTTAAGTGTCCGTACTCCCGGGAATACATCGTCCATGAGGTGTTGTGCAAGTGCATTTGGATGTCGTCGCAATCTGTCTTTGTAGGTTTTAACTTTGTCTTTTATTTCCTCTTTAACAGTTTTGATACCAAGTTCGCGGTGGAGTCTTTCATTGGTGACATACCATGGTGCATTCACCATCATTCTCAATAGTTTTGACTGAAATCTTTGTAAAATTTCCACATTTGAGTTGGCGGCTGAACCCCACAGTTGTATACCATATGACCGTATTGGTTTTATGATATTTTTTTTTATGGAATGGAAGAGGGCAAACTAGTCGTCGTATCGACTGATGGTAAGCAGTTACCGCCGGCCATGGACACCCGTAACACCAGAGGCATCACAAATGCGTTGCCGGCCTTCGCCGAGTGAGTGAGAATACCGGAGGCCCATAATCCAACCCTTCCCCTCATCCCTCTGCCCATCCACCAAAACCGGCAACGCACTTGTGACAACTCTGGCGTTGCGGGTGTCCATGGGTGGCGGTAATCGCTTACTGTCAGGCGATACGTCTGCTCGTTTGCCCTCTATTCCATAAATGAGAGGTTTATGTCTAGACGTGGACTGTTAAAGCCTATTGATGATATTCGTTATTCAATAAGCATGCCTTGGAAGAACATATCATGGAAATCCTAGTATACATATAAGTTTACCACAAATTGCATTCTCTGTCAGTCTGTAGAAATGCAATGTTGAAATCCAATTTAGTCGTTGCCGCCTCCACGCTGGATATAAATAACCGCGTAGCGTGTCTTATAACTTTATTCCACATTAGTATATGATATTGTGACATATGTGTATGCATATATTGAGGAACAGCTCACACTAGGATAATTGACATTGACTACAAAAGAAAGCTCTCAATTCGAAGGTCTTTTTTAACATTTCGGATCTGACACTCAATGCTATCTGAGTTGAAACTAAGCAGACCTTGTATTGTCACAGCTAGATTGACTCATAGAAGAGTCATGTACATATTTGTAAAAACTAAGATATATTAATACCCTAATAGCAAAACATATATCTGTAGACTATATAATAACAATAAATATTTCGGATAGCTGCCTCGTAGGTCTAGTGATCAACATAAGCGACTGCAGATCAAGAGGTCTCAGGTTCGATTCCCGTTTGGACTGCTGTTGGGTTTTTCTTACAAGAAATTCTTAGTAACAGCCCGGAGTATGGAAGATGGCGATGTTTCCCGCTCGTGCCACGGAGAGCACGTTAAGCCGTTGGTCCCGGTTGTCATGAACATCTATGGCAATTGTTATGGGGAAGTCAGTGCACTCAAATATGCTGACAGCTTGTTCAATCTTCGAATTCAGTTCACTTTCAGGGTTACGGAGGTCCGATGCCAGTCGCTCCGTGTAAAAACTGATATCCAGGTAAAACCGGCTGAACTAGTAGCTGACCCCAAATCTTGGGAATAATAAAGGCTAGGAAGATGATGAATAATTAATTCGGACATCTTACACAGAACGCCATCTAGTCCCAAACTAAACAGAGCTTGTGTTATGGGTACTAGATAACTGAAACAAATACATAGATATTGTTTTTATAAATATATTCATATTATACATATAAGCATTTGGTCCTACGAGACCTTTAAAATTCCGAGACCTGACTTTTGATATTTCTATTATACACTTATGGCATATGTCTTCAGATATACAAGCATAATATATAAGATATTCAATTAGTACACTATTGAAATTATAAATCAATATAAGACCTAAAGCTTTTTTTATGTATGGCCCTGCCAAAACAATTTCACTCTGCCTGATGGAAAGCATAAACTGAATCCAGGACTAGTAGTCACCATACTCATTGCGAATGCAGACAATGCAGCATGGTGACCCACACCATGGCGGCCTAGTGATACTTCTGCATCATAGGGCCTCCAGTTATCAAAGCCATAAAAGCAACGTTTTGGTGAGTGAATGGTATAGGCTTCATTTGGTTGGTTAATTTACGGTCACATTATCTAACTTTACCTATAAAACCGCACTCTTCACTCTATGACCAGTTTTGACAGTATTATCAACAAGCCAAACTAATTACGTCTATATTTCCTTTGTTAACATCACTAAACACCAAACAATACCATCACTTAGAGACTCGTTAACAAACCCAACAGGAACGAACTCAACCAAATCATTTATTCAACAAATATGCCACGAGTTTCTTTTTATCTACTAAAAAAAGTTTTATTATTCAAATCCCCGGGAGTACTGAACAAGATGGCATTTACCGAGTTACGCGGAGCCAAACAGACTGACTAACGAAGCCGGACGACGCTAAATTGAATAGGCAAACTGAAAAAGTCGGGAGACATCGCGACGCGTCGAGACGTGCGGTACACTGGCGTATTATGATACTCGTATTTTATGTACTAAGTATTTAGCGAGCTAAAGAGTTAAATCTTATACAACACTATCGGTGAATAAACCACAAATAAAATATAATTAAGTTTAGAATATTAAAAATTCAAAAGTTAATCAGGGTAATGACCATGCACGAATGACATCGTTATTGTTAAAAAGCCATTTCATACATGCAATCTTTGTGTGGTAAAATCTTCTGTAGATAAACGAATTTATGGGTATTTTAAGTATGGAAATATGTAAGAAAAATCATAAAATTATTACATGCATATATATACACATAACACATTTTGCCGACTATTACTACTAATTTAATAATCGGGGACTAGCCTATAACTGTAAACTTGAAGACTTAAGAGTTGAATGGTAAATTTTGGAGCTCATTAACGAAGGGCAAATTGTTAATATTCATTCTCCTTGTTCGTGAATAAGTAAAATAGGGCCATACTGCCATAACGAAGAGTCTTCCCAGCGGTAACAGATTCAACGCCACTCCTAAATTACAATGTCAATTGAAAAATACTTTTTGTAACCTTCAACCGCCGCACAATGAGCCGCAGACGCCGCACACAATGTCGATGCGGCCAAATGCGGCTCCATGCGAAGCGGACTCGCGGGATAATCCCGGACTCAGAGCCGGTCCCACGGGATGTAATTATCGGCCTGCGCCACTTCTTTTTCAAGACGCTTTTTGTGGAAATCTTATTCGAAGAGATAAGGTTGAGAACGTTTCTATTGTTTCGCGTAATGAGTAAAAGGAAGTACGCGAGATAGGGGGCCGGGAGGGGGGAGCGGAACGAAGTGGCTACAAATTATTAAAAAATGTTTTTATTTCATTATTCTGGGCTGTGATGCTGCACAATATTTTGAAAGGATGTTAATTACTTGCCGACTAGTTGGTTTAGGCAATGGCAATGAAATTTTTGCTGGGTTCATATATTTAATTATGCCTACATATCTGGTTTGGTCGTGTATAGGATTTTCACCTAAGTCGGTCAAACTATCAAAAAATCGTTTTAAAATATGATGCGAGCCTTTAACACATTCTAAAATCGGTCCAAATTGCTATTATCAATGCAAAGTGTTATTTGATTTGGCCTCTTGTATGAAAATTACAATAATTAAGGATTGGTTTTAGTGAAACAAGTAATTAATTTAAAAGCAAGCTTTTGTAACTTGTTAAATTAAAAAAATACTTTGAGTTCTTTCATTTGATACCCATATTGAGTGGGTTGTTCAGAAATATATAGGACGCCATTTTGTTACGACGGGCATTTTGGATTAATATTAATTGGTGATTATATAAAGTCGTATTGTCAACAGAACTAAAGGTACATTTTAAATTTCAGCTGTGAATCGGGAAATAGATCAAATTTAACTTGCAAGATTTGATTGACAAATATCGAGATAGGTGAAATTAAATAAAAACTTGTAATAAAATTAAGTTCTGAAATTCAAAGTTAACTAAGCAGCCCGGAGTATGGAAGATGGCAGTGTTTTGAATTAGTATAGACTATGGAAGATTTAAAATTCAAAGTAAACTTGTAACCACTATATAAATAACAAATATAACGTTTCATAAAATTTAAACATCCCACACACGATGATAGAACGCGTCCACGAAAATTCGCGCGGCTCATGTATAACAATCTGTACGGGTTTCCTTATCTGTATCCATCACTTTTTGTTCTCGGCATGGTAGATCTTAAAACAATGGCATTGCCATGTAAGTGTGCTTTAATGGTACACTATTATTACACAACTGCGAAAGAAATAGGGTTATATTTTTCGAGTGTATGTATATTTCTTTGGCACGCCCTAGAACCTAAACAGCTTGTCGTATTTTTATGTAAGTGGTGTCAATAGATTCGTCTTCGTCATGAAAGTTACCCCAGTCATTAAAACATCAAAATTTTGAAAACAAAAATTAAAAATTTTTGGCGCCAAAAAGTAATCTCAAAAAAATATGTTTTCAAAATACATCGAGTGTGGCATGTTTTAATTACAAAACAAATATGTTTTATTTACAAAAATTATTTTATAAAAATGACAGATATTTTTTTATGATATAGTAGGCAAACGAGCAGACATATCGCCTGATGGTAAGCGATTACCGCCGCCCATGGACACCCGCAACACCAGAGGCATCGCAAGTGCGTTGCCGGCCTTTTTAGAAGGAGTACGGAGTACGAATTGGTACATTTTGTAAGCTTTTTTTAGATGATACATTTTTCGGATATCTTACACACAACGTCATCTCATCCCAAGATAAGCAAAGCTTGTGTTATGGGTACAAGACAACTGATTTAATATAAATAAACGTTTTTTGCAAATACATACATATTATACACAGAAAACGTGGATGTTTTCTATGTATAATATACATATATGTAACTCCAAAACAAATATTTGCAGATCATACAAAAATTTGGTCCGACCCGGGAATCTAACCCGAAACCTTAAAGCACAGTATTTGTTTCGCAGTTTGGATGTTTCTAGTAGGATAATATGTATGTATTGACCAAAAAAACTGATATAAAATAATTATATAAATATATGTATTTATTTTATATCAGCTGTCTAGCAACCATGAAACAAGCTCTGCTTAGCTTGGGACTAGGTGGCATTGCGTGTTAGATTTTGTAAATATTTATTTGTATTAAAAAAATATCTAAATGTATAAATGTGTTTGTCAGTGGTCTGGTTGCCTTGATGTGGGCTGCTTAGCCCAGCTCGGGACAACTGTGAATTATAAAGAAATCTTATTATTAATTACCATATTTGTAAAACCGATTAGGCCGCCATAAGCTACTCTGCCCACATTCGCATTGAGGATGGCGCCCACTACTATTGGATTCTGCTTATGCTTTCTATCAAGCAGAGTAGAGTCATTTTGGTAGCTTAAACGCAAAAAAGACTCGTTACACGTTTTGAGTAACTGGCAGTGTAGTGAGCAAGTGAGAATAAATAAATGTTTTCGCATATCTATTGGCACCTAATTCATTAAAGTCAGTACCATGGTTTCGGCACTACGATGGAAAATGAACTGCGAAACTTCACTGTACTGATTTAATTAAAGTGTTGGTGAACACGAATAATTTCTTCTGTGTCTGGGTCTGCCATATTATTTGTTTTGTTTCGAACCTGCAACCTCTCAACAGTCATGTTTTCTATGTATAATATGTATGTATTTACAAAAATAAAGTATATAAGTATTAATATCAGTTGTCTAGTACCAATAGTACAAGCTATGCTTAGTTTGGGACTAGATGGCGTTGTGTTTTAAAATGTCTGAACAAATTTATTTATTTATTTATTTTATTTATTTATGGTCGCTAATCACGACTGACTGCTACCGTCACCTGTCTGCTGGAAGACTCTAATTAAGAGACGTACGGCACACGTATACGTCGTCTCCTCGCGGTTCGGTTGGCCAATTCAGATGGAAGGGAAAATACTATCTATCTATCACTAAAGGATAGTTTATCACTAGAAGAAGTCAATGTGATTAATCGGTTGATTTAGTGATCTATCACTAGATCAACCGACTATTCAGATTGACTTTGAACGTTTATTTGTAAAGTTAAAAAAATCTCGAGTGGTGAACACTAATATGATATAAATAGTAATTTCTAATACTCCGGCGGTCAGTCCTTTCAGACTCAATATTGAAATGGGGTGAGCTCATGCTGAAAAACAGGTTTTTTTTTAAATTCAAAGTCGCTAATCCGTGATTTGTATGCGCAGTCACGCGGGGTCGGCGCGAGAGGTTTTAATTAAATTTGGAGCACTGCGGTGACGGATCCATTCAGAACTGTAGACGTGGTCTTCCTCATTTCACTCATATTAAACCATATGCTTATAATAATAATATTCCATTTATTTCTCTCATCACAAAAGAATGTACAAAAATTCAATGCAATACATCACAAAACACGTACCTTGTGAAGACTGAAGGAGACCTCCAGGCCGAAGCTGAATATATATTTTTTTACATAGAAACAGTAAATAATACCAGTAAAATACACAAAAAACGGGTGGGCATATTTAAAAGCTATATTTGAAGCGTGTAGAAAACCTTCCCAAAAATTTAGCACAGTTGGTGCAGATTTTTTTTAGATTTTACAAGAGTACATAAAGCAACATAACATTGTTATATTTGTAGACATTACTATAAAACATTCTACAGATAAATATTCTTTTAATATTCTTCCATACGCCATATTTTTTTTGAAGAAATACAAAGCAATCAGGCTGCAAACAGAAGTGAAAACATAAAACTATAAACAAAGAATTGTATTTTAATGGAATTTGGGGCAAACGAGCAGACATATCGCCTGATGGTAAGCGATTACCACCGCCCATGGACACCTGAAACACCAGAGGCATCACAAGTGCGTTGCTGTCCTTTGTGAAATATGGAGGGGATGGGGAGCGGGATAGGGGAGGGGTTTGGATATGGGCCTCCAGTAACTTCACTCACTCGGGACAACAGCACAGGCGCTATTTCACACCGGTTTTCTGTGAAGCCGTGGTATTACTCCATAATACACTTTTATATAAACAAACTAATTATTTGATCTTAAATTCAAATTTGTTGACCTGTACTTATGTGTACTGGTACTGTCGACTTACATGTCTTTTCTCCATATCCTCCACTTCCAAAGCTGCCCATAGAAATTTTCTATTATAAAACGTACACAAAGGTTTTTTCTCGTAATAATACAATTATCAACTGACCTACAATTGCGCCTACCAGGAAATTCCTCAAAATTCCTAATAATCGGTATGCGGGTTCGGAAAGAGAAAACCGGTACATGATAGCTTCGTATTTGAACTCAATCAGTATCTCAGTTCACCCCTCGGCCCGTATTTGCATATCTTTTGTCGCATCAGAGTACTGACATGGCGTTTTCTTCGGTAACAACGGCTGATAAAAATGTATTGAAACGTTTGGTGTTCGTGGGCGATATCTATAGCTAATAAAATGTCGTGAGGTCATTTGTTCGTGTGTGGTGTCAGGTAGTGTGACGTTGATGTCATTAATCGTAAAGTTTACGGTTTATTATGGTATAGAGAGCCAATATATGGCGCAGTGGTTTAAGCGGTCTACACGCTGCTTTCGACTGCACCAAGGGTAGAAATTTCACATGAGACAAAACTTTGAGTGGTCCGAAAATTTTTGTCCTGAATCTGGGTACTCTTTGTGGCCGTTGAATGTCTGTTTGTCAAATCCCCACGACGCTGGATGTATATTCCTAACGCGGTAGTTGTCTTTAAAAAAACCGTAGCTAAAAATGTATTCTTTTCACAATATTTCCTTTATCTGTTGTGTTGGACGTTGTGTCGCAAATTTCAAGATTCTGAGTTCACAGAAAGTACCCTCTAGATTTTGAGTCGGTGCGGTTGTCGAAAATTTGTAGCATAAACGGATAATTTTGCAAGTTTTCCTTTACCTGTGCTTTAAGACGTTGCTTCATATCAAATTTCAAAATTCTGAGTTCAAGGGAAGTACCCTGGGGTTTTGATTCTCTTGCGTCAAAAATTTGCAGCATAAACGGCTTTATCTTTTGAATGCGTTGGCTTAGAAGTTTAATTTTTTCACAGAGACTTAGGAACAGTAAACCTGAGTATTTAATATGAATTTCAGCTTGATACCTCGTGTTCCTGAGAAAAAGGACCTTGACAGATAGACAGACAGACAACAAAGTGATCTTATAAGAGTTCTGTTTTTTGCTATTCAATTACGGAATCCTAAAAAAGTCAGGTCTGGCCGCAGAGGTTTTCTAGTCATTCGCAGTCTGATCAAAATCATCAGAATAACACATAAGAAGTGATGAACTTCAATGCATCCATTTATCCCTCATTTTAATCTCTTAGGGGAGAAATTGGTTTTTTTTATTATTGAAAGCATCAGCTATTAAAAAATTCTAGTTTGTACTTCCAAGTGTGCAGGTGTTGTGTTGATGATTCAGGCGCTTAATTGGGGCAAGTAATTTATATGAATAGATAGATAGTGTATGTCACCATGCAGCATTGTCTGCATTTGCAAAGAGTACGGTGGCTCCCACTCTGCACATCAGGCAGATTTGAGTTACATTGGCAGGCTTTAATATATAAAGAGAAGTGTACTGTATTGGAAACCTTTTTTTTTTCCTTTAACAGAAACGTGTCAAGACGCTGATGTGTCAGCGTGTTACGTGTATTAGAAAGTTCACGTCGACTTTGCCGCTGACTGCCAGCAAACTTATGAGATCGCATACGATGTATTTTATAGTTGTGTTTTGCAACCAAAGCTGAAGTTTTCAGCTTGCAATACATTTTTATACGTGTGGAAATAGCTGTCGTGGTTTGGAACTATAAATATTATGTTGTTTGGGTTCCAAAGTTTTAAACAACACGCAATACAATATTTATTTAATATCATGAAATATTTTCTGCTGATTATAAAATAATGATTTACTATATATTATAATACATGATGTATTTTTTATTTGATTTTGTTTTTAATTGATCCCACTTACTTGTTTGACCAACGCGGCAGTATTTTTTTTCACTGAACTCTGACATTTATAAAACAATTTGCAAAATATCTTTCTTTACTGGAAAAGTTCTACTTCCCATTATATCCTAGAGGTTGATTAGACATCAATATTTAAATATTTCATTTATCAAACGTTTTGCCGTTCGACCGACTTCAAGAATAGCATCAAATTAAAATGGGACTACACGGGTAGCACCAGCTTTCAAATATAAAAGAATCATTAAAAAAAGTATATAAGTATTAATATCAGTTATCTAGTACCCATAGTACAAGCTCCGCTTAGTTTGGGACTAGATGGCGTTGTGTGTTAAAATGTCTGTACATATTTATTTATTTATTTATTAAAATCGGTTCATCCAGTCGAAAGTTATAAGATAACAAAAATACAGTTGAATTTAGAACCTTCTACTTTTTTGAAGCCGGTGAAATATAACATATTTCTTTTATAATTAATCGTAAAGCAAGCTCATAGAATTCAATACTTTCCAAAAGTCCCTACTTTTGTAGATTAAGATATTAATAATAGAAGATTAGACTTTTTATTACATGTTTTATTTATATCCGACAGTAGACATCACATTAAAATAAGTACTTAAATATTAAAATCGTAATTTATTTTTGTGTACTACCAGCATTCGGGACCAAAGGAAGTTTGCGGTGAAAATCACAGAGCAGCTAAGCAAACGTCACTTCATTATCGCACCAACACTATCAGCGTTGAGTTTGCGGCCGGAGGGGATGATCAGGGAGCTGGGTGGAGGGGGAGGCAATTAGCGGCGATGAGATAAAACGTGCAAAGTCCACGAATGATTCAAGTTTTACAATTAAAAGTTGGAGAGTGACGTTGAACGAAGCCACAGATGGCTTTGGACATGGTATTTAGATTCACGCACTATTATTTGTGCATATATTGTCCCAATATATGGTCCATCTTGTGGGGGCAGACTTCTTACTCTGTGTTCTATTTTCGTATGGAGTGCCATCACGCATAATATCATTTCTTAGGTGTAGTAATAATACTCTTAAGACAATGTCGCTATAAAGAGACAGAAAACTTTAAATAAACCCTGTACCAATCCATGTATAATATGTATGTATTTACAAAAAAAAGTATTTAAGTATGAATATCAGTTATCTAGTACCCATAGTACAAGCTCTGCTTAGTTTGGGACTAGATGGCGTTGTGTGTTAAAATGTCTGAACATATTTATTTATTTATTTATTTATCTGGCGAGAGAATTACCTATAGAAGGAACCTCCTTTCTATTTGATTATTATTTAACACGAAAGTTAAAACCTTAGAAACTTCGCAGGAATGTAAAGCACATATTTGTTGAATATATTATACTAGTCTCATAATTAAAACCATGATGATCTAAAGTCTTCTTTTCCTCAAAGGTTTTATAAAAATCTTATCACAATTAATCGAAATAAGTTTTAGTACAATCAATTCAGTTTAATACTAAATCGGCTTCAGAAAAGAGTATATATATTTTCATCCCCTATTTTTACCCCCTTAGGGGTGGCATTTCCGAAAATCCGTCCGTAGTGCACACTTACGGTATATAAAGAACCTACATGCAAAATGCCAGGATTCTAGATTTAGCGGTTTGGGGATAGTCGATTTTCATTTTCATTCTCAAACAATCAGTTTCTGTACTTTGATCACTTGATCTTATTTTATCTATTCTTGAAAATAACACTTGTTTTAGAAGTACGAAAAACATGAATTTCTTTCCTGGTGCAGCAACAGTGTATTTTGTCTATAATGTTATGTGTTCGATGCCCTTTCTATGCAAATATTTGAATTCATAAAAATGTATGTTTGAGTTGACCTGCACGTTTAGACATATAATATGTAACAAAGTATAAAATAAAACTTGCACATTCAGAAATCTATAATTATTTGTTTTGAAACAGAATCCTTTACGAAGGGAGACCTTTCAAAGCAATGTGCACTCAGTCACACACTAGCTCAAGTTGATATTCCTTTAAATGTAAACGAGTAAGCTTTCTATTCTCTGACACTAGTGTATAATATAGAATAGCTATTATTTAGTGGCTCTCGGACCCCGGTTCGGTCCGACACGTTACATTTTATTATCTTGCAAAAAGTTTGAGACATTTTGAGTTATAATTCAGATCGTAAAAGATAAAGTGTTGGAGTGACGAGCAGGGTCGTTACTGAGAACTGTGTACTCTCGGGGAGCGAGATTCATTATTTATAGAACTCATTAGCGACAATGTATGATAGCCTTTGTAATATAATCACGCTTGTATATTCGCTAGAGGAAAACGGAGTAGACATCAAAAATAGGAAGTGGTTCTCGATTCGGTTGTGTGTTTTTAGGATCCCGTACCTCAAATGGAGAAGTGGACTTTGTTTTCGGTCTGTTTGTCAAGACCCCTTATCTCGATAACGCGTAAATGTGTCAAGCTGAAATTTATATAAAATACTCAAGTCTACTGTCCATTGGAGCTGTAAAAAAAACTTCTAAGCCAACCCAGTCAAAAGATTCAACCATTTATGCTGCAAATTTTCAACACTCCCAAGGGAATCAAAACCTACAGGTTAGTTCTCCTGAACTCATAATCTTGAAATCTTCTTCTCTTCTTCCGAATCTTGAGTCTTAGAGCACTGATAAAGTATAAAATTGCGAGAAGTATAAATTTTTGGTTATATCATATTTTTTCTGTTGTTGCTGGTTTGTATGGCCCCTCGGTGTCCTCGAGTCCGACTCACACTTGTCTGGTATTTTAAGTATGAGCCTGCCAAAGTCTGCCAGACAGTGGTCACCATACTATACCATACATATGAATGGAGATAATGCAACAATGCAGTAGGGTGACTCATATTATTGCGGCCTATTGGGATGTTTTTTGCGTCATTTTGCCTCCTGTCTCGCAATCACCAACGTAAAAAGAGAACACGAATGCTGTCGTTTTACATTGTCGTTTTATCTTCTGCAGTACTGCCCCGGTCGATTCGAACCGTTCGTGCTATAACCAGCGTGCTCTACCACCTTGAAAAGGTATGCAACATGTCTGAGTTTAAATATTTTGAAAAAATAATTATTTTATTTTAATCAACCAAAGTCCAGCTCTCACCAGGTGAGGTTTCATCAAAAGTCACGTAACTCCCAATTTATTCATCGAACGAGAATTCACAACTGACTTTTTAAGCCAATAATTGTATTAAAACTTTGTTTTTCGTCGCAATGAGATAATGTGCTGTGGGGCCGTGAGCAATGGAGTACGAAACACCCTAAGTGCCGTTGACAAGGTCAATTAAACAACTGAGGTTGATATTTAAAATAAGTTTAAATGTACCTGTATTAGAGTTCATTTTTTAATAAAAGCATTTTGATTATAATAAATGGCTAATACACATTCATGATAAAATATGTAAGAAACAACGTGCGTCCAATATGAAAAAGAAATAACGGTTTTTAGGCTTTCGCAATTTTTACACCGCATAGTTTTTGTTGCGTAGCACTAGACATTGGAAGAAATAGCTGATTAGCTGGTTCCCATCTCATCAAAAGACGAAGAAGAACAAAAATACATATTTATTGTATATAAAATGTTTAATTTCTTTTATTATTGAATAGGTGGCATACGAGCAAATCGCCTGATGGTAGGCGATTACGGTCATCTATGGACACCCACAACACCAGAGGCGTTAAGAACTGGATTAAATTGAAATGTAACCACACGGAAAAACCAGCTTTCGCATAAAAACGGAATCTTCAAACTCAGTTCACCCAAAAGTTCTGTAAAATAAAAATAAAAAATACAATAAAATTACTCCTCCTTTTTTTAAGTAGGTAGGTTAATAAAAGCTGTTTGTTACAGAAGTAGCGCTACTGAACTAAAAGTCATTATAAAAACCATTTCGAAACAATTAGCTGAAAGAAAAACAGAATGCCCAAACAACCTATATTATTTCGAAAGTTAGAACGTCAAATTTGCATATTATGTATTTAGGTGGATACGGGACAGGTACCCTGAAGGTTGATGCTCCACGTTCGGAAGCAATATCCTCTGGTTGAGTTTCATCCGCTTTAGTAAACGTCGTTGATTAAAAAACTTCATCAACGCATCTCTTTTCAGTTTGAACGGCGCACCGGACGCCTTGCTCAGTTAAACTTCCTCAATAAAAAGTTAAGCCAACCTCGTGTGTTGCCAGAGGAAAATCGCATCACACGTCTGAGTACACTTGTTTATTTTAAATGTAGACCACATTAAAAAGCTTTTGAAACCAAGCTTTTACTACTACACATTATTGTTTAGTCATTACGGTAGAACATACAAACATACATGGACCGACAAAATTATTATTACCCTTTATTTGTAAAGTATATGTATGTAAGGTAATAAGAGCAACCAGAGTTTTTTAGCTGAAAAATACAGGTGACAAACAAAAAAAGACGACTTCAAGAACTGGACCAAATTGAAATGGGTCTACATAGAAAGCACCAGGTTTCAAATTAAAAAAGAATCGTCAAAATCGGCTCACCCAATCAAAACAGGTTACTGGTTTTTGAGGTAACTAATATAGAAAAAAACTGTCGAATTAATAACCCCCTTCTTTTTTGACGACTGTTAATATCATTTAGTACACACATTTAATTTTTTAGTTTTTATACTTAAGATAAAAAAAAAGTAAAGTATATTCTGGTGGATTTGTAACTAACGTTTATACGATACGATAAAATGCAATATGATTAACAATACATACTTTAACGCCATCTAGTGAAGACATGTCGAACTGTGCAGTAACTATTAGAACTTTTAACTGAATTTCTGTGTCGCACAATTAAAGTTTTTGCGCTTAGTAATAACTGCTGTCAAAATAATATTAGAAGAAGCACATGTAAAATAAGGAACATATAATGTGCATTTTTTTATACATGTACGAGCTGTCAATGACTACTCTGTTTGATGGAAAATATGAGCGGGATCCAGGGGTAGTGGTCACCATCCTCACTGCGAATGTGAGCAATGCACTACAATGTGTTTTTATTTTTCATGAACTTCTCCTGTTTATTTTATTCTCCTATTTTTTTTATGTTTTTTTGATTTTTTTAAAGAGAAACCCCGTATTTAGAATATAATCCGGTGTCACGGGGGACTTTACAAACATACATGAAACGAACACAAAGTACACCCAGAGTTAGAAGAACAATTTATGAATCACACAAAGTGTTGTCCCATGTAGGATTTGAACCCACAACACTTGGCGCAGTAGGACGCGGTGTGGCGACCACTTAAACTACTTTTTTTACGTGTGGAAACCCCCTCGTGCCTTCACCCCACCGGGGTTTGCGGCAGGGCGGTGTGTCGGAATCGAACCGACTAAAACCACACGGTGTGCCACTCTGCGCCTGAGACGGGAGGAATCCGGGAACCGCTTTCTTACGCTATCCAGGACCACTTAAACCGCTAGGCCAACTGTCCAATCAAACATTCACTTCAAAGAGGTCGGTGACCTTCCAAAATTGTATAAAATTCAAAAATAGATGTCCTCAGAGCACGTCTTCTCAAGAGTATACCATTTTAAATAAATTAAGCTGCTTTCTCATCATTATTCTGATCCCGCGGGATCTTGAAAAAGCCAGTGGAATTAAATGACGCGCAATAGAATGCCGACTGCGGTCACTGGCTCGCTATCCCGCTATATCTTAATTTTATGGCCAGCTAATTTATTTGTATATTGGTTTATGATTAAACTAATTGTACGTAATTACTTAAGATCCTATGCCCCTAGATAAGAATCATATTTATTTCGTTAAAATGGTACAATAATTTACAATTAAATTCTTAAATTTATAAACAAAGTACTGTGGGAGAGTCACACTACGGCATGTATCGGCCGGCTCGACCGGAGTGATACCACGGCCTCACAGAAAACCGGTGTGAAACAGCGCTTGCGCTGTGTTTCACCGAGTGAGAACCCGATCCCTCCCCCATCCCCATCCTCCTCCCCATCCCCTCAAGGCCGGCAACGCACTTGTGACGCCTTTGGTGCTACAGATGTCCATGGGCGGCGGTAATCGCTTACTCGTTTGCCGAAGATTGCATAAAAAAAACAGTTTTTTAAAATAAAACATATAAGTTTTATACTACAAATATATTTATTCGTAATCACCGTCACACACGCCACATTTTTTTAGATTACTTTTGGTGCCGAAAATCCTTAATTTAGTTTTTTTTAATTTTGATGTACCCATTGCCACTCTCATGACTAAGACGAATCTATTGACACCGCTCACACAAAAATACGGCAAGCCGTTTAGGCTCCAGGGCGTGCAAAAGAAATATACATATATACATGCACTCGAAAGACTCCTCCTTCTTTCCCAGTCAGGTAAAAAAAATATCCCTCCTTCTTTCGCAGTCGTGTAAAAATAATCATCTGTAAAAATTTCAACTGTCTAGCTATCACGATTCATGAGAAACAGCTGACAGACCGATGGACAATGTAGTCTTGTAACATTGTCCTCTTCATATCACCTTTAGTGTAAACGCTAAAAATACATAGAAATTAAGTTTTCATATCTAAAAACAAGTTTAACGACTGCAGTATTTGTAGCTAAACTATTAATTCCCGCGGACAAGCTAATAACATTGTTCTACGAATTCTCATTATACGTGTAATAATAAGTACAGAAACGTACATAAGTTTGTGTTAAATAAATGTCCGGGTTGTTCGCCTGTAGAAATGCTAATACCTATTTGCTTTTTACTTGTTTACAGCGCAAGAAATAGCGAGAGGATTTTGTAAAACGATTTTCTCTGAGCAACTTGTATTACGGTTTTTGCTTCTTTTGGTTTTATGTATGCGGTACACGCATCATGCTATATATTTTATATATTAACCTGCCATGAAAAAAAAACGCGTGCCTAAGCTAAAATTATGATCAGAGTAATTACACGTTACTAAATAAACTTAATTTTCTTCTAACGGGTAATTAAAAAAATATTTGATAAGATTATCAGTTGGTATATAAAAATAATCAAACTAATCAATATGAAACATACTATATTATAATTCAACTGAGCTATATTTTACCCGTTTTCAATAAGGATGACATTGTCGATTCGACTGAATTTCTGTGTGCAATCTCGGCATCAAAAATCCATTACTTAATAGATAGATAGAAAACTCTTTATTTGCATAACGTCACTTTTCTGTACACGTCATTTTGTTTGGATGTAATCGCCGATCACTTTATTGTTTTTAAGTGCTATATTTAACATTGGATGACCAATGGTGACGTTATCTCTGCGATGTGGCTTCACAAGCAGAGATCATGACACCACCGAGGGTTTTGGCGTGAATTTTAAACTTAATATTTAAATCGCATTGTTTTTTATCATAAAAGATACTTCCGAACATTACAAAACAGTTTTCCAAAATTAGTCATCATGCCTAATAAAATAATGATTGTAACATTAGATTCTATACTCAAATACAATAAAAGAAATAAGAAAGCAATCGCTTTACACTACTCAAGGGATGTGGACTCTCCGGACAAAAGGTTTTTTGTTCAGCCTTCTCGGTTACGGCCAAATCCTAACTTTCAATTTAAATGTAAATGGCGACTTCATAAAACTGTCATCACTGAGTTCGCAGTCAGTATCCGCCGCCACGGAGGGCCCGAAGGCGGAGGGGCCGAGAGGGACGAGGTACCTTCTCAACGCCAATTCCCTCGGAATATAAAACAATTTGTTCGGAGCACAAAAGGGCTCGGCCTGGACTTCTGTTCACTATATTCACGAATTTACATAATAACATCTCTCTGACGTAGATTTTATATAAAACGCTCAACTGTTTTGGACAAACGTTTGAGTCTATTGTTTATGTAATTGCGAGCTTTCTTTGTTGATGAGGATATTTAATAAAGCGTCTAGAGAACTCAAACTATTCTTACAATGCCTGTACTTTCTTTATCAAAATCTAATAGATAATTACATCTTTGAACCGTTTAGGGTCGAGGTTCATGGAGTCCAAATGCTCGCGCTATGTTTGAAAACTAGTTAAACAGCTGATTGACGATTCTCGTCACCAGAAGGCCGGGGTTTTTCTAGCACAGAGAAAAGAATTGCCATTCAACGTGGCAATCCTGCCAGCCTTCTGGGAACGCTACCAGTAGACGCTGATGCGGAAAAATTTTTTGACGAGAATTTTTTATTAGTAATTTTTTTTTTTCTTTTTTATTGCTATTATTTCATATTAGTGAATTTCCTTCCTTCTAAAGTAATGAACATTACGAAAAGCGTGACGGACTTCAATCTGCTTCCTCCACCGTGATGATTTTCACAGTTATGAATTTTTTTTTCACAGATTGTCTAGATTAAACGAATATAAATCAACTTTTGCGACTGCCGTGCCTATAATCTTGGGTTCGATTCCCGAGTCAAACCATTTTATGATCTTTTGTTACATGAAAATAAATTAGGTAAATAGTGTGTTATATCAAAAGTGTTAAAATATGTAAAGTAAGGTAAACGTACAAAATGATTTAAAAATTGAGGAGGTGATGTAAAAAATTTATTTACAAAAGCCTGTTCCTGAACCTGCCATACCAAGACAAAATCTTTCACAGTCCGCCCTCTCCTTCAAGAGTTCCGCCTGAGTGAACATTCATACTAATGGCTGTCCTGATGTTTCGCCTCTACTTGTCTCATACTTGTCCCGGGCCATAAGGTAACGACTAGTGGTAGACTAATTAGAGGAACGCACCGTCCAAGATGAATATCTAAGGTGTTGAGCTATATCGTGCAGTGTTCCACAAGGGCCTGTTTTTGGCAACCTTCTGTCGAACAGAGTGCTGATGCCCTGAAAGAGACTTCCCACGCGGGCTGGGTGTATTCTGTTATGCCTTTGACAGTTTAGTTCCCGCCTGAGGTGTGACCTTTAAAGAGACAGCCGCCAGGGATGTCTCTTTGGTGATCGGGCGATGGATTAAATGGTGGCCCTGCACAAAAACGTAAGTCTCTTCATTTCATGAGTCCCGTCATGATTCACCTTATTTCACCTCAATCGTGTTTAATTCATTCCTCGTACCGGATCAAACAAACAATATGTCTGGACCTGTTCGAGCACATCTGACAGCTTCCTCAAAAGCAGCTGGGCACAGCGTTTGCCCTTCCGTTAAAAACCCATAATTACAAAGATATATTTTACTTAGCGTTTAGCAATTTTGTAAATAGTTTTAAAGTTGAGAATATTTATAATATACATATAATATATATATGCATAATACATTCTTTTTTTTTTGCTAAATTGGCAAGACTTTTTCTTCTCCGGTTATATTACAATTAATGTATTTTATTTTTCCATATGAAAAAAAATCGTCTAAATTCGCGGCCCTAGGCTCCAGCCTACTTGGCCTAGTGGTAAATCCACCACTGAGTAGTTAACTTATTGTAATTAGTTTAGTACCTGTGTGCAAAATGTATGTCAGAGCCATCTACAGAAGATAACTGAACTACGAAGTAAGTATAATAATGGCCTTTTATTCCTAAACACAGGGTTACAAGAGGTCCCTAAGTTTGGTGTGTCTTTTGGCATAGACCTCCTCCAATAGCTTCCTTTCAACTAGAATGGTCCCGCTGTCTGCTTCAAGTCGTCTTCCCATCTCCTGACTTGACGAGCCCCACCACTTTTGCCATCTCTTGGTTGCCAAAGGGTGACTTGCTTGCTCATTACCTTAACTACTCAGTGGTAAATCCACCACTGTGCATAATGTATGCCATCTACCGACGAACTATGAAGTAAGTACTATCCACTTAACATATTTGGCACTTCTGTCTTCTGATAAGTTGCAGATTACTATATGATATACTATATTAATAAATAAATAATTTCGGACTTCAAATACACAACGCCATCTAGTACCAAACTAACCATAGCTTGTATTATGGGGTGCTAGACAACTGATATAAATACATTTTAACTTTTTTTGTAAATACCTACATATATATTATACATAGAAAACACATAAACTCCGAATTAAATATTTGTAGATCACACAAACATTTAACTTTATATATCAAGATTAATCAATAACATGTGACTACAAGTCTAGAATGAGGACATGAATATCTGTCAAACAGGGTATCCCTAATATGTACCCCAGTCTCAATCAAATGATCATAAATGTGGAACTCTTTATCCATCCCACAATACTAATAAATTTAATGAAAATAGGTGGAGCTCTTTCAGAGATTCAGTTTACATATATGTATATACAAGAATTACTCGTTTAAAGGTAATAGATAGCAGTGTACAGATCACTTATTAAAAATAATAGTACATAAATACATTATAAAATAATCTATTACCAGAACTCTTGTGTTTTATAGTAATCTCGATATTATTTTAATATTGGTGTTGCTATCTCAGCAGATTTCTAAACTCCTGTTAGTGCTTGGCCTGTGATCACACTATTCCTACACAAATAAAAAAAATTAGTGTCTATTGGAATATTTTAATAACCACTTTTTACTAAATACAAAGGCACAGTACATAAACCAAATTTTTTTTTATTTTTATATCTGTTTTACCAATTTTGACAGGACTTCCACTGGCAGATAGCTGATAATATAAAGAGTAACTTATGCTGCTATTTTAGACTTGCTTTACCAAACGGAGTCACCCATGGTTTTTGTTACGCAGTAAGCCCAATAAGTCAGCTAGTAGAAAATATTGAGATTATACCACAATACCACTAATCAAAAGTTGGAATTGAAGGACTTAAATTATAATACCTATTTAGAATAATTACATTTATTTATCTATCAAAGTTCCTCTAACTCTCTTCTCTGTTGTTTGCGTAGGGGTCTCCGCTTGCCTCTTATTCATTCCTTTCCTCTCCAACTGCTTTTCTATTATTCTGGCATTATTGGCATAACTGTCTGCTACTTCTCGAGCCTCAATTTCATCCTCCTCTTCATCAATTGTAGACACTGTAACAGAACTAAACTTGCCCATGTTTTTAGTGTGTTTTGTCACCATAATCTTCTTTGGTTGTGTTAAAGCCACTTGTTTGTAGATATCTGTGACTCCACCCTCTCCTGCAGTTTGTACTAAAGCACCTCTCATTATAAATACCACATTATTGTCTTGTTCATGCTTATAATAAATAGGAAGGGCACATTTCTTGCACTTCAACCTGTACTGCCTTTCGATCCCCTTTTCTCTCTTTAAGAACACAGTTTCGTCCGGATCAGATGTAATTTTGTGAGCGTGTTTCGAACCGTCAATGACTCGGGCGCCATCCGTAGGTCTTAGTGGTAATTTATCAATGGTGCAATCCAAGATGAGCGACATTTGTCCACAGATGCAGTAGTAGATGTGCAGAGGTTTCGTCTCATTGTATTCTTCTTGATCTTTTGTGTCTGAGCAGACGATACTTCGAGACACAACTTTCGGCATTATGTATACTCTCACTGACAATTAAAACAGTTTAACGAAGATAATTGTACTTTAAGCTCACGTGTGATTTGTTTCAAAATGACTTTCTACTCTTGTGAAATATTTTTTGAAGCGTGTGTTATTTATTTGAGACACAGCACAGTTCACAATACTCTTTTTTTGATGATGATATGGCAACCAGGCGGATCAGCTATTTCTGCCAATGTCAAGTATTAAAAGTCTTCAATTCTAAGTCTTCGAGTCTTCAAGTCTTCGTCGTGATGGAGTTAATGATAAAAATTATAAAAAATGTGGATGACATGAAATGGGGACCGTCTTTCGAAAAAACAAAAAACTATCTCAGATAACAGTACTCAAATACTGATTGAATGAATATGACAGAATGTGATGCGAATGAATGCGATGTTTATTGACAAGTTTGACAAGCTACAAGCTAAACCACTGACCACAGGTTAAATAAAACCTAAGGTGGTTTTAAACCTGACTCAGGCTTAATTTGACATTTAGCGGATTTTCCACGTGTGGCAAGAAGCCAGCTGCTGGCTTCCCGCTTATTCTCAATTCAAATGCCTATCGAACGGAATTGTATAAACTCAAAGAGACGTTTACGTTTGCGAGAAAACAGTAATTTCAACTTTTAGAAATATTTATCCCTGAAGAGACAGTGACTCCTGAACTAGCCTCATTCTATTTCCTTATAATTCCATCAAATAAAATTAAAAAATAAATTGATATTTCAAACATTTAATACACAACGCCATTAAGTCCCACGCTAAGCCGAGCATGTGTTATGGGTAATGGACAACTGATATAAATACATATTACATTTTTTTTGTACATAAATATATACTATACTTATTTGCAGATCATACAAGTTATAGATTATAAGATTTTTTTAAAACGTGTTGTACCACGTCCACAGGCCAGGTGGAGCGATGATTAGTGCATGACGGCTGGCAGGAGCTGGATGCGAGAAGCCATAGATCGAACTAAGTGGCGTGAAATGGAGAGGCCTATGTCCAACAGTGGACTGTGATAGGCTGATGATGATGATGATAAATAAATATATAAATATTTCCGACAACCAACACACAACGCCATCTAGTCCCAAACTAAGCAGAGCTTGTATTATGGGTAATAGACAACTGATATAATACTTATATACTTTTTTTGTAAATACATAAGTACATATCATAATACATAGAAAACACCCAAACTCCGAAACAAATATTTGCAGATCATACATGTGATCCGACCCGGGACCTGAGGAACAGCAGTTGCATACGCTATCGCTGGGCCACCGAGGCAGTCAATGATGATGATGATGATTTTTTCTGTGTTCAATTTCAATTTGTTTTGATATTAAAACTTTAAGTCTCGTACAATTATCTTTAAACGAGCCTTTATTTATGTTTAACACTGGTAGTAATTATGTTTTCTTTTCAAATTTCGTGTTCTTAGATTTTTATATTACTTTTATCTTGGGTACATTATTACTAGGGCAAAGTGAAAGTCTGTATTACGCTATTAAAGATAAAAGCCGACCAGTCGGAGGTAGTAATATAACAAAGTTATTCTGGTACGCAATTTAAGAAAAGAAGAATATTGAAAGACACAGTGTGTGGTCTGCGATTTCGGGCTCGTTATCAGCTTATTTCTATCTACGTACAATTCTTGTTTCGTCCTGAAACGTAGTTAGTCGACACGTTTAACACTAGAGCTTTTTACTAAAAAAGTCTTCATTTCCTTTATCTTTTTGCACTAGTTTAACATGAAGGCTTATTATTACGTAATGAAATCGTATTTAGAGATTTTAGAGCCCTTAAAATTATAGTTTGCCGCGATGTTTTAGATAAAAGCAGATCTTTTTATGTACCATAGACGAGTTAAGAAGATATTCTCGTAAATCACAATATATCTATAAATAATTTTTTTAAAATCTAAATATTTTTGTACTTTGACCACTGACCAAATTTAAACCAATAATATAATAAGTTTTTTTCAATATGATTTTATTTTGTTCAGTATTTCAATTGTACGGGATAAATGCTGAACCTCTCGATAAGTTAGCGCACATGCTGTCAACTTCACACTACTGCGATTGTCTTTTATTCCACAGAATTGTGTTTCATTGCACATGTTCATCGATTTCTGTCGAATTTAGAGAAAGTATTTCAAATATAACTACAAAATGGGTGCTATAGCGAGCCGATACCACGTACATAACTCAGGGCTCATAAACACCGATATAAAGAACGTAGAGAGTGAGGAAAAACGCGAAAATCCCGGAACGTTAGATGAGATACATAAAAAGTCTAAAGGTATTTATTGCACGCGTTTTAACTGTTTTTACGAATATTTGCAGTGATTAACATCTCAATTAGATCATTAAAAATTTATTAGAATTTCTTATTCATACAGAAAACCGCGGCAAATATCATTTCGAGCAGACTTAAAAGTTGGGTTATCTTGTGATGTAATATGAGACAATTTGCTGAATTAATAAACATGCTCTCGCTTAAAAACCTTCAGTGTTGTGTGACACATACTACAATGACAATGATTCTTGAGTATCCATACATATTGGTATGTATGTTTAGTTGCAACATCTTGGCAGCACCTATCAACCAAGTGTAGATATATGAAGAGCGATAAGTGTTATCGCCCCCATCCGACCGCTCGAATCCAAATTGAAAGTGGCCTGGTTGAATATAGTAGTTACTATAAAACAAAATGCTTAACACAAACTTTGTTACACAAACATAAGTAGATTATAAGCATAGTTGAAATTAATCAATTTAATTATCAAAAAGAGAATCAAACAATGCCTTTTTTTGTAAAAAATATGATAGTGAATAATAATTTTGTTTAAATAATTATCTAAATATTTAAATTCATATTCTGTTTACTTTAGTCTTGGTCAGGAGATACAAATTATGAATACACACATTTCCTCTATCAAATAAAGAGTACAATTCTAATTATATAGAGTTTGTTTTTTTACATTAAAATGTATTATGATGATCTGCCTATCGCAGTTGCCTGCTGGACATTATGCTCTAATAAATGATCTTAAAATTAGGCAATCCATAGTACATAATTAAAAGTGAAGAATTTGTGTGTGTGTTAAACTGTCGGTCCCGGTTGTCATGCACACCTATGATAGTCCAAATTAAGAAGTCAGTGCCCTCAAATATACTGACAACTAGTTAGACCTTCAAATTTAGTTTGCACTCAGGGTAGTGGAAGTCTGATGTCAATTGCTCTGTTCTAAGGCCAATCATGTAAAAAATCATAATTTTGTTTTCTTAGGCAGTTGTACTACTTAAAACATAATGTTTTGTTCTAGATGTCATGCCCGTTAACTTTGAAGGTGGAAAGCTTATGGTCAACAGGGGTCTTTCCAATCATTTTCAGGTATGTTTAACATTTTGAGGTAAGAAACATACAAAAAATTATAGTTGATTTGATAACCTCCTTTTTTTGAAGTCTATTAAAAACCATATTCCGAACTTTATTAAAGAAAACTTATTACTAGTATATTTACTGCTAGTTTAATCAATAATGTTAAGAATGATTAATATAATGCTATTGAGCTATTGGCAATCTAAACTAAAAAAGAATGTTATTTTTCTAGATGTCACACACCCTGACGATGAGTTCGGCTCAAAATGGCTACAAACTGGGAGGAACTTACATTGGAACCAAGCAGATATCACCTACAGAAGCTTTCCCAGTGATCTTGGGGGACGTAGACCCTGCTGGGAATGTTAACTTCAGTCTTATTCATCAACTCACACCAAAAATTAGACTTAAAGGCGCTGCTCAGGTAATTTGTTCATTAATTATTTTGAACTTCAGGTGTACTAGATATAGTGTTACAACAAGATCAAATGCATAATATTTTTATCATCATCATAATCAGACCATTGCAGTCCACATTTTGTTATTCTATTACCGATGTGTAACTTACTCAATGTTCGAAATTTAGAATGCAGTCTGCCGCACTGTTTGCTACAGCAAAAACTTTCTTTTTTTAATATATGGCCCTCACAAAATAACTACTCTTCCTGATGGAAAGTACTATTTTGTTTTACCCGTGCATATTTTTCTTCCTTAGTACCTTCTTTCGCCACTCACTGGTAGGTATGAGTGGGGTAGTGACGCTCCCTATCCTTAATTCATTAACAAATGGGCTACCAAACTTAATTCTTATACATTGAATTATATGTATCAACTAGTGGCCGCCCAGTAGGACATTCAACCATTATTCATTTTTTAACTTTCTCACTTCTACGGTATATAAACTTAAACAATGCCAAATTACATACTCCATACTCCGTTCGGTAAATTTCCAAAAAATCAATTCCAAGTTTTTGTAATACGTTCTAGAATTAAACTGCAAGTGTAAAGTGCAAGTGGCACTTATTTTATTTATTTATTTTCACACCTGACCGGTTTCGCCTTATGGTATCATCAAAGATTTTGTTTTTTATTTTTAATTCGAACCAAATCGATCTAATAAATAAACAAAATAGTGGAATAAGTGAGTTTAATTCTCGAATGTATTGTAACAAGTTCCATCAAGTGCCGACAATCCAGAGTGTAAATTACAAAGTTGCGATTCAGTTCGAATTAAAAAAGAAAATAAACATTGATTCGACCTGCAGCGTTACCAGCAGATGAAGTTATATCCCAGGGCTCATCCAGTTCAGTTTATATATAGATTAGATGTTGGTATGTCTGCCATAACATGATATATCTTGATCCAGGTACAAGAATGCAAGCTGACAGCCACCCAGGGCACAATGGAGTATAAAGGGCCAGACTTCACGCTTGCCATGGCTGTTGGCAAGCCTGACTTTAGCGAGAAGTCCTCCGTTTTTGTTGGACATTATTTACAGGTGAGGTTTAGATTTAAAGGGGAATTTTATTTAAAAACATGTATTTGTAACTATAAACTTAGAGAAAAGCTTCCCTGATTATGTAACATTTGTCATTGATAATCAGCTCCCATTGGTGACCCCCATGACCATGACAAATGTCGGCGATAGGCTAGCAGCTTTCCTAAATACGTACGCTTTCCAAGGCTTTCTACTTCCAATAACTCAAGCATGACCGCCGGGTTATGCATAGCTGTCGTGCTGCCAACATGATGTGATGAATAATACCCCTGTAAGAATTTTTCAAACCTGCCCAGTTCTTTTTGAAATTAGTGTCGTCAACCAAATAAAAGAACTCTTCAACTTTACAATATTAGTATAGATTCAGATTGACAGAAGATGAAGTTGATCTGGTTCTGGTTGGTCTGGTCATTCTGGTTAGATTTTGGCATACAGACTGTCTGTCGTATTGTCTGTTTTCAATTTGATATTTTCGTCCGAAAGCCCGAGGTAGTGTGTTCGATACTAAATAAAATTGTTTCTTTGCCAGTATTTTTTTTTTTTATAAGGCTCTACGCATTTTGGAAACTGGAAGTTATAGACCGATACAAGCGGGCAGCAGATTTTATTGAATTTGATTTTGTGATTAGAAGATTTATTGTGTGTCTGGGTGTAATGTATCCCTAACACATCGCTCGCTTATACATTTAGAAATATATAAGCGAGTTACCAGCAGTTCGATTACCATCGCTCTGACTAGTAAGCTTGTGGAATGCATTCCATAAACAAGTTGACGGTTAAGTCATTCGTATGTCGTAACGTTCTTACATTGAATAGATAATATTATATTGGTTTAGTTTATCGGCTAGAGATTGCTTTTATTGATAAGACAACACATTGTTACTATAATTAGATTAAAACTTGGATGTACTGTTTTGGGTTCAAATCTCATATGTATGGCACAACACATTGTCTAATACACAGATTATTTTCAATCTGGGTGTTATTTATCCATTTTCGGGATATGGTCCATTTCAAGTATCCCTTGCGGCACAGGAATACTCCTCCTCCTTTCGGGAGTTATTTTATTAAATTATTAATATTTTTAATATTTTTGGACATCTCACACACAACGCCATCTAGATCTAAACTAAGCAGAGCTTGTACAAGTGATATAAATACATATATGTATACTTTTTGTAAATACATTTATATTATAGTTACATTTATTTTTACTTTACTTTACTACAACTTCTGAGGTTCACATAGGTCAAGGGGAACCACCTTCATCTGTCACTATTAAAGAAATACACTTTAAATTTATTTAGAAAATTGTCAACTTCCTAATAATGGTTAATATGTTCTTGCTCTCAGGCCGTAACAAAGCGGTTAGCACTTGGCACGGAGCTGGTGTACCAGTCTGGCGCGAGGGTCATGGGAGGAGAGATTGCCATAGCTTCTGCTGCTGCGAGATATACCATGGATGGTAAGACAATTATTTTTCTTTTTCTAATCTGATAGATTTACAAAAGTTGAGTTCAGCATATTACCATAGCCCATGGGTTGAATGGTTAACAATATAGAGTCTCAGTAATCCTATTCATCCCAAAAACAAACAAAATAAGACTCCACGGTTGGCTTAGTAATTTAAGCGGTCACCGCTTTCTACTGCGCTAAGTCTTGTGGGATTCATACCCCTTTGTGTGATCTAAAAATTGTTGTTCTGAATCGGGGTATTCTTGTGTCCGTTTCATTAAAGTTTGTAAAGTCCCCTGATATATATACGTAATGTGGAGTACTTTTTTAAAAATAGATAATCAATAATACAAAATTTAACAAAAAAAAATCCGACTGATAGAACTGGACCAAATTTAAATGGGTCTGACCGTTAGCACCAGCATTCTAATAAAAAAAAGGATCGTCGAAATCGATTGTCATGATATTGAGTTATTCGTCTATTTGTCGTGCACATACTTACTGTAAATTGAAGAGTTAAAGAATTGGTTTTCTCATGGATGACATTGTGAGAACTGGACCAAATTGAAATAGGACCGATAAAATCGGTTTATTCAGTCGAAAGTTCTGAGATTACAAACAAAAAAATACAGTCGAATTGAAAACCTCCTGAAAAAAGAAACCTATACCAACCTGGTCTATAGTTGGACAAGGCAACTAAGCTAAGTTTGCACCTCGCGCGAACAAAAAAACTCAATACTTCTGTCTTATGTCCTCTCCGTCTGTCTTCTGTCCTGTTCTGCACACGTCGTACAAGTTTGCTACAGAAGACAGACAGAAGTTTTGAAGAGTTTGTTCGTAAGGTTCGAACTTAATAATAGATTGTTGTAGGGACCGATATATATTAGTACGTCAAGGCCCTCTATTCTAATAGTATAAAGTGGAGGCCTATGTCTAGCAGTGGACTGATAACGAGCCTTCAAGATTTTTTTTATTTGACTGTATTTTATATATTTACAGATTCGGAAATATCAGCGACGGTGAGCGCTGCCAATTTCCACTTGTGTTACTTCAAGCAGTGCAGTGAACAACTACAGGTAATATGAAAATGCTTTTTTTATTAAATAGATTTTCTATAGAATTACTTTTTGACTCTGTTATCTTAACTCGCTCAGTGTAAATTATAAAAAAAAAATATAGCAGACAGAAGTGAAAACTTATAATTTACAATGTTAGAATGTAATTTAATTAATGAGTAAATTATAAATTTCATAATGATTAAATCAACATACAATAACAGCAAACGTTAGCATGTCGGTGACGCGAACCCATAAGATTCCACCTTTGCTATAAAAAGAAACCAATTGAATTTTAATGAGTCTTAAACTTTTGTGATTTATAAACATACTAGCTTTTCCCGCGGCTTCGCTCGCGCAGAGGTAGGTTATATTTAATAACTTTAACTGCACTGTTTTTACAATTTTAAGCAAATCCATCACAGAAATAAAAGTTATATACAAATTTTCATTATCATCATATTCAGTCCCATTACTCCGTTATATATATATATATATATATATATAGATTTTCATATATGTTAATGTTTTTGTAGGTGGTCGCAGAGATGGACACTTCTTTCCGAGGGATGGAGTCCACAGGCACCATCGGTTATCAAGTCAACATACCCAAAGCAGATCTAGTCTTCAGAGGTCAGTTAAGGGCAAATGCTGAAACCTTTAAAAAATGTGAAATGTGTTAAATATCTTATTCTATTTCAGAAACTTTTTGCCAAGTTAAGTTCAGATCGGCTTTAAGTGTATTACGATCTACGATAGATCTGAACTTTGGTTTTTTACTTGGAGCTGCTATCAAACTCCACAACCCTAAAACGAAGTTCTGTAGAAAGATTGTTGTTGGCCTTTCATAATCTCTAAGTATTTATAAGGATTGTTTGTTCGATTTATTTTAAAGTGTTTATGTACCTATATTTTAGGGCTCCGTACCCAAAGGTGCAAGTAGCAATATAATTAATTTTGTTCTTTTTCTTTCCAGGCATGGTAGATTCAAACTGGAACATAGGAGCTGTTCTAGAAAAGAAACTGCAGCCGCTGCCATTCACATTGGCCCTATCAGGCATGGCCAATCAAGGAAAGCAACAGTTCAAGTTTGGCTGCGGCCTCATCATCGGCTAAAACATCCCCACGCTGGGTGAAGACTGTGTGTGATGTGCTCAAGCTAGTGTGTGTCTAAATGTGACTTCTGTAACAAAACATGTGAATATTTCTTGAAGACAAGAAGACTAAAGTTAAGGCTTCGTGTGTCTTCATATGAGATGGAAAACTGACATCTGTTATAGTGGAGTTTACCGACAGCCTTCAGTTCGAATATGATATTTTGCAGGTTGTTCGTTTTTCTGTACTCTTTAAATTCAGAATTGTAATAAGCAGGTATTGAATTGTATTAATATAATATTGTCTTTTGAATTTGAAAAAAATTGAATTATTCAATGAAAGTATTAATTTGGTAGAAGTGTTTTGTATCAAAAAGATTTAATTTACATGGTGAATTTCGCACATTTTTTACTGGCAAAAAATAAAATGTAGTCTATATATTATTATATATTTTGAGTGAATAAATACACAGTACAGTATTCCTAACCCTGAAATGTTAACGGCAGCTCAAGACAAAATCAATGCCACAATTAGTTTGAATGCAATCCATTGAACTTAATTTGTTTTTCAAAATTCATCTACCTCATATGAAAAGGCCTTCAAATGTTGAAAGTATAGAACCAATATAAGCAAAGGCTATGTACCTAGATGGTCAGCATTTTCTTGCTTTTTGAAGAGTTGTGAAATAGGAAAAATTGTGAAAAACTCCAAGTTACTCAAATATTTTAACAAAGATTATCAAGTTAACTATTTTATATATGAATACTATCATGTACTGATTTCTATAGCACTCCATCTTATATAAATCTCCAAGAACACATGCAAGTGACCAAAAGGTGATGGCCCTGAAAACGGAGATAGTTTTAGATCGGTTAAATACTGTGAGTTACATCGGGCCTGCACCTGATCTTCCCGTGTTGTGTTGGACAACCATCCCATTAGATTATGAGAGAGATTGATCTGAAGGTGCAATTGTATCTATGCACGCTTGTGTGCTGTAATATCTGAAGCATAGTTAGCTGACGGGTCGTGTACCATTCCCGAAACAACAGCCTTGAACAGTCTTCTACTACTAGACGTAGGTCGGTCTCTCCTTAAAAGCAGGTATTGGCCTGCAATATCGCGCTGACAAAACAAGTCGGTATACGGTTTGCTTCAAGTTTGACTTCTCTACGCAGTGATTTTTTACAGCGTAGTTTGCGCCCTTAGTCGCCTACTGCAACATCCATGGCATAAATAAGGGTGGGTGACACTGCGTTCGTGATCTGTCTCTGTGTGAATCTAAATACTATCTTTTATTTGTAACAATGAAATAGTTGCACATATATAAAGCTGTATCGTTTAATGTAATGTATATAAGAGTGAGAGAACCTCGACAAAGTTGGATATATCGACTCGCTAGCTTGAATATGTCATAGTGTTATATTAATTTAGTCGAAATATTAACTTTGTTGGTGTTAGCGTGTCTAGTTTTTGGACTTTTATATAATTATAAATATATAATGCACAATGTATGTGCGCCACCATGCCTTCAGAGGAAATTCATCTCTCATATATTAGTCCGGTTAATCAAAAAAACAAGCAGAAAATCAGTAAAATTGTTCAAAACATAATTATATTTCAAAGTTCCCCATCATTCCCGTGTATGGAATTTTTTTATTAGATAGCAACTTTCATAACTTTTTGAATCGTTATATCTCAGAAACTCGCAAGAAAAAAAGTATTGATACATTTTTATAGATAACTTTATGATCTACAATTTTTGTCAGAGGTACTCTTATAATAAAATTTACCGTTTTGCTAAAAATCGCGAAAAGCTAATTTTTTTGACCTTTGACCTTGAATAACATTTTTTCCATACACGGGAATGATGGGGCACTTTTAAATATAATTTATAATTATGTTTTGAACAATATTTTTCAGCTTATTGGGATTTTATGTACCTTCGCTCTCATTTTTTGGTCTAGATTGACCGGACTACATTGTAATATGTACACATTTTAGTTTCTGTGTGCAAAACCTATAAGTAAATGTATTTTTTTGTGTGCCAAATGAGAGTATTTATTTATCGGCACTTTTATTATATTGACATCTTGTCTCTAATGTATTATTTATAATGGAAACTGTTAGCCACTTTTGTTTGTGTGGTGCAGAAAGGATAGCACTTGAAACCCCTACTGGTATAAGCTCCCTATCAGCAGACATTCTTGGAAACCAGGGTTAATTGCCTATCCGACGATGTTTATGAGTATGAAAGTCCAAAAGGTAGAACTAAATATGATAAAT
Source organism: Hyphantria cunea (assembly GCA_003709505.1). NCBI lineage: Eukaryota > Metazoa > Arthropoda > Insecta > Lepidoptera > Erebidae > Hyphantria > Hyphantria cunea. The sequence continues at coordinate 43,654 of PKRV01000605.1, forward strand.
GATTCCTAAATAAATTAATGATTATCATGCTGTATGCACATTGTAACCGCCCAGACAACTGTTGTGTTGAATTCATTTTTTATATAGTTTTCATATATGTATATATATCTCCATATATATGTTTTTATTGATATGTAACACTATGCTGTGTTGCTAAGGCACCAGAAACGCATTTAATGACATCACTCACTTTAAGATAATTTTGTCAAATTGAAGTTTTATTGAAACTAGACAACAAATTGGCATTAGTTACTCCTTGTACATCATCAATCTGCTAATGAATGTCACATAAAAATGAGTTTAGTTATTTCAAAGATTATCTGGAACAAACAAAAAAATACTGGCATTCCATTTGGTGCAGATTATGTTTACAACATCGGATATTCTTATCTGTCGTTAATTAACTCATAGTAGAGTTGCTATATTAACCGTATGGCCTAAAGTTATGTCAATATTGTTCTCAAGGAATATTAGATAACTGATATGTCTATGATAGACTGCCAAAGTTGCTAAATGTCAAAAAACTAGTGTCCAATTGTTGACTACTAAACACTTTTCTACTGTTACACTTTCTATTTATGTCAGTTGTTTGTAGCGAGTTACTCTGTCTAGACATATAAGTAATCTAAGATTATTACTACACGAGAAATATGTATAAATTTATAATATGAAATTGAATAGTTATCTTAAAGCGAGTATACTTATGGCAGGTCTCCCACCATACCTGTTGGTCCACCGATATAGTTTACCATATCCCCTATATCTATGGGACCTGGCATAAGTACAGGTGTCGGATCCCCGCTGCCATCGCCACCGGCGTTAGACGGGCCGCATACTTGCGACTAATGCCATCGCATATGTTAGTCGCATAATTTTTATTTAGTTATATACTTTGTTCGTAAAACCACCAAAATAGCCAGTTTGATCTGAATGTTTTAATGGCGTATATGTCGTAAGTGCAGGCCCATTCTTATTGCACGAATGTAGATAGATTCGGCTTACTGTACAATGTACATAGCCTGTTGTTAAAATGTTTATTTTTAATAGAGTTATGTTAATAAATCATGGAGTTGTTTTATTCATCTGATAACCCCGTTTGATTTTTTCATTTTTTAAGGAAACCTTCGTGCTCGGTATGTATTCCTTTGTGTTATACACATCGAAACGCACACGAAAGTACACCTAGACTTAAAATAACAATTTGTGGACTACACACATCGATCCTTGTGAGCTCAACTCGTCGCAATAGAAAGCTATGAGCCGGCCTCTATATACCATCGTGCTGCCCTTGGTTATGTTTTCTCGCTAACTGCCGCGACAGACTTAGTCCTGCTGAAGTATCGACATGTTTTAATTTAGGTACTCTATGGTTTGTACAGAAAAAGTGTTGTTTTAGTATTTTCCTCGCAATATCTACGTTTTTCTTTTCCAAACGAATCTTAAAATTATAAAAGTCTGGTTTCTTTTACTGTAACAATAATTGTCTCCTAACCTATTACGGCCACGGCGGTCAGTCTCAACGGATACCTGTTACCTACGCAGAAGATATAGTGCACTAGTGTGTGCACTAATGTAGGTGCAGTCTATCTTCCCTCTATCATAATCCGATGGGACGGTTAACTGACGTGATCGGGGAGAGAGATCAGTCGCAGGACCCACAACTTTACGTGCTCTCCGAGGCGTGGAGGTTTACACCCCACTACCAAACTCCGAGCTGTTAATAAATATTTCTATTATCAGAAAAACTTAACACTGGCCCAGCTTGGGATTCGAACCCTAGAGCTCTTGATCGACAGTCGCATAAGTCTACCGGGAGACCATCTATTCCTTTACTATGTATTACACATATAAACCTTCCCCTTGAATCACTTATCAAAACTGCATTCAAATTCGTTGCACTCAACGGATTAATTAAAAGACATCAGCGAACAGACAGCGCAAGCGTCTTTATTTTATTGTTTTTATTTAAAGCTCGGTACCTTCTCAGTTAACAATCAGGCGGTTTGTTTTACAATATGACACAAGCTAACAAGACCATCTGATTGCAAGTGTCGGGTACTTATAGACACCTGCATCTGAAAATCATGAGTGCATTGCGATTTTAAGTGATAGTGCTCTTTTCAGATAGTGGCCTAAAATACTGTAAGCAAAAAGTTTTGTAGGTCATAGTGAAAATTATCTAGTCCAGTTGGACAATACAACTTGCAGATTTGGTTACGAATATTTAAATATTAAAACAATTTAGTGAAAAAATAAAATAAAACGCAGATGTAGTTTAAAAATAACGTAAGTTTATTACATGTAATGAAATAAAAATATTATTATTTTAACTTTTATTCTGTTACATGTATAAATGATTCCGCTGGGCACGTGGCCCATGTTTTGGTAATAATATATATTCAACTTCGATTATAATTATATCCATATACCAAACAATTGTGACGTGATTTCCGCCATCTTGTCAAAGGTTAAAAAGAATAAAAAAAACAAATATTTAAAAAGTTATCACGTCACCATTGCTTTATTGACGATAGTTTTTAAATGGACTCTTGCATCTGTCAATTATTTGACCCCAATTATTGTGTTTTGTTTTCGGCCAACGTGAAACTATTTTTAAATTGAATGTTGGACATTTAAAAACTTCCGCAACCACCTCATAAGTATGATAAGCTACACAGCGACTTTATATCTAACTGTATGATTCATACCGATAAAAAGCTGGGTGGACTAATAAAAATTCAGAACATTCCTGTCAACCCAACTTCATGTGAAATAAAACTAGAAAAATTTAACTTGTTATTTACTTATTACCAAAAATATAATATATTATTATGGCTGAGTTTTCAAAGATACGATAAATGTCTATTAATAATAATAATCTTCGTGTTGTTTTTACTCTATATTATTTTAGCCTAGACTTATGAATAAGACGATTGCAAAACTTACAGTTCGCAATGTGTCAAATATTAGAGATCTGTATCTTGATTTCATATTTTGTAATGTTCTTTTTGTTTTAAATAGCGAATATTTAATGATATGTATGGATAAGAACATATACAAAGTGTTGCTAACACAGGTTACTACTGAAATAATGTTTTTCTAATTGGCAATGACAGTCGCATTAAAGTTAATGTCAATCAAATAAAAGTTTCATTCAAATGCAATTTCCATTTTATACGAATCAAGAAATTGCCAAATTAAGACTACAGTAATTCGGTTTACTTTAAACAAAATGAACATCACAAAAGTTTCTACAACCCCAACATTTGGCAGGATCAGCTTTTGTCATTGATTTAAAAAGTCAAGTGGGAGTTCCTTGAAAAACAATCAAATAAAACGAAAAAAACGCTTGAATCACAAATCCCGTATCAGTCTAATTCATAAGACACAAATAACCACATAAGCATTGCTTAAGGAAGGAAAACGGGTTATTTTTGGCCAAATCAATCATCAACAACCCATAATGTCCCACTGCTGGGCTCGGGTCTCCTCTCAGGAGAGGGTTAAGACCATACGTCCCCACGCTGGCCAAGTGCGGGTTGGGGACTGGCAAGACAACGTTGTGGCTACGTAATCTTACCGTTGGATGTTTTTAAGCCGCCCGAAGGCTTCCAACTAAGCTTCACGACTGTTATCCTATGATAACAACCGGGACCGACTGCTTAACGTGACCTCCGAATCACGGAGACGCTCATGGTAACATGCCACCAGCGGTCACCCATCCAGGTACAGAACGCGCCGTCGTTGCTTGCCCTCGCTAATTATTTCTAATCACCGAGTGCAACTGGGCTATGAGCGCCGAGCGATTTGCCAAAAGTATGTTGTTATCTCAAACAAAATCCTACATATGTAAAAAATGAACCATTTCTTTCTTGTCTTTCAAGTAACTCACACCGCAACTTAGTGTACAAATAAAATGCTATTTATTTGGTGAAAGCGTAGACTGCCCATCTAAGTAAACAGCATATAAACACCGCCATATGTCATATTGTCTATGCCCAACTATGCTCTACTTACAGTTTCAAATCACGATAACTATTACATAATATTCAGTGACGTGCTCAGTTTTCTATCGCCTATTTATCACACCATGAGATATATATGTCAAATGGCTTCGAAATGTTAAATGTTGGCAAAATTAGCTTCTAAAATCACAATTTCAAATATTCGATAGCCGGCGATGTTTAAAGCTTAAAAAAATGATTGTGCTAAGAAAATAATAGCAACAAATATATCTAAAAGCAACAAACAGCAATTAGACTAAGTACAGTTTCTCTTTATATTCATATTCTCAACCTCTTTTGACGAATTGACTTGACATTTTATTAAAATATAATTTTTCACTCACAAAGAAAACGAAAGGAAGAAATGAAAATCACAGTTTTGTTGCAAATAACACGCCAAATTTCTTCAGGGTTAATATTGGCTAAACCATAGATAATCTATGTTAGTGTTGCCATCAATGAAATATTAAGGTTTGGCAGAATTAACCGACGAAAGAACATAGTTTCATAGTGAGGAATAGAAAAGGAGAAGAAATTTAAGTTTTAAACATGCTTTATATAGGTAACAACCAGAACTAGCTGCACATACAGTATACGATTCCGCATGAAATATTAATACGAGTAGATATTGCGTTCTCAGAAACAAAGAGTTAAATATGTAAGAAGTAAACAAATTTCGATTTATGAAAGGAATAACACATATCGGTTAATTCGCCTAACTAACTAACGCCATACCAGAGGGAGATCGACTACACAATGATACATGTCTCATCGAATACAACTAAAATCATAATTATAAAAAAATTAAATACCTATGAGATATAGTGATGACTTCAGTCCGACGCCTCGGGCTCATTTTAAGTTGGATTTAAACTATGGGATAGATAGGCTATTTACAAAATGCTATCTCGCTCACTCACACTATGTGTGTTGCCAGTTAAAAATGTTATCCAGTTGAAAAGGTTAATGTTTGTCAATGATATTTTTCAAAGTTATTTTTTTAAATAATTTAGCGCATTTACGCGCTTTTTTAAAGTTAATGTCTAATTAAATATTTATTATATTAACATACATAGTGAGTAATTACATATGAATTGTTACAAATTAATTATCACATTACAGAAATTGCCATTGATACAACACCATTACATGAATTGCTATAATTATACTTGGTTGCACCAAATTAGATATATTTTTAAGGACTTTGTTATTGTCAGGATAAGATTTTTATAGAAGAAAATTTAAAGAAAATCGAAAGTAGACAGAAAGCTGAGGCGAGCATAAATACAAAACAATATTTTCAGGAATTAAGAAAATATTAACAAAATATTTGTAAAAGTATATCATAATTATGTTGGAGTTCTAAATACATTTACACGATACATGGCTCATTATAATAATATAGAACCGTTATATGCACTTACATTATTATAAAGCTATACAAAATGAGTGCACGGCAATGATGATCAAGGAAATGATGAATAACTTCGTTTGTAACATTTCTAAGGTAATAAACCATCACGCCTACCGCATAGCCTTCACTGACTGACTGATCGAAACGACTCGAATTATAAAACCTATAACAGAAAACATAAAATGACCTATAAGGGACCAATGCCCATTGTGGTCTGAATTGGTACAGAATAGAGAATAATAAAGATTTTAATGTCGGTGGCTAAGACACATTTTGGTTTGATGAGCTTGCGAAGGTGTCTCACAGCTGTTTGATGCCAAGCTAGACAGAGCCTGTACCTAATATGGTATTCAGACTAGTAACAAATATGTTTTTTTTAAGTGTTTAAATCATAGTGGTACATGTAATAGATAAATACAGTAAGACAGAAAATCACCGTGTCATTCTTCCTGGCTAGGTAAGAAAAACAATTTTAGATCAACAAACCAGCTAGTTAGTGATCGTAACTGCTTAGCCAGAGGTCATAGGTTCATTCCTACTTAAAACTTACGAACTGCGTTTATCAGCAGTCGGGGTATAGTACCATGGGTTCTGTCTAGTTTAAGAGCAAACCGTGTTAGTGTGTTCAAATATTAAAATATTATTATCAAGAAGTCAATTAGTTACAATACATAATGCATAATGATTAAATTTGAAAACCTTTTTTATGATGTTCGGAAGTGTCCCCTGCTTTCAACAACTGTCATATTTCTACAAAACATAAAGATTTTGTAGGACATTTAATTCTAAAATTTACGACAAAACGCTCGGTGGAGTCATGACGTCTGGTTGTGGCGTAACGTTGCCGACGAGTCGTCAACTAGTGTCAATTATAGCTCTTGAAAACCAAATGATCGCCGATTATATCCGAACGTGACGTGACTCGCTCCGATTGGTGTTCCACTTAACATGGTGGATTGCTGTATTTTGTAGTTTTATATTTGTTAATGAACTATTAATCTCACTCTGAATATGACAATAAATAATATAAATTTTATAGGCTATGAACTCCATTTCATCAGATAAATAGATAATTTTAGTGGATCTTGGTTACTGTCATCATATCTATTCTATTGACTAGTTTCGATCAGTCGGCACATTTTTTAGACGCAACTAGGGCAATTTTAATCTTAAATTCCAATAACATACTTACTAACAGCATTAAATGTTGAGAACAATATAGGCATTTTCTATACTCATCAACGATCCCTAGTTACGTCTACCCACCCATCCTTTTCCAAGCCTACCTTCCTAATGTTTACTGTATTTTGTGAACACTTTTTTTCTCTAACATATTGCTGCTATTCTTAAGCGTAAAGACACATCAAAGACAAGCCATAGACAATCCTAATTTAACCATTAAAACTTTCCCACACACCAATGACTAAGTTTAAACACATTTTTATTTTATTACCATCATGCATATATTTTTTTAATTATATATATTTAAAGCGTTGTATGTTCGCCACCGGAAAATATCACCTGAGCATTTTTTTATTTCTAAATTGGCAATGTTTTCTGGTCCATTGAAATAGATATTTAAACCTTTGTTTTCATGTCGGGCGGCGAACGTCTGTACGAATACAGTTAACTGGCTTCTGTTGTTACTTTGTACCTTTTCTGTGGTCTAATATCGTTTAGTATTTTAAAGACAAGTACACAGCGTTTATTTTTACAGATACAGTTTTAATATGTTATTGCAAACGACACTTACCCAACGGTGTAGCCATGGACAATCCAGCGACATACTTATCTTATTTTTTCATTGGCAACACTGAAACCAAAGACACTAGACCACAGACTCTAAATTAAACACACAAGGCAGTGTTGAGTGAGCAAGTGTATATGCGTGGTAACTTATGTTATAACTCCATGTCTTGCGCTTCATCATCACTGAATTCGCTCATAGAGCTTTCTGTATCGCTATTGTTGGAGTTGCCGTTGGAGGGTTTGGAGCCCGAGGAGGCGGTAGTTGCGCCACCCATGCCGGTTATCGCGTCTTTTTCTAAAAGGGCTTCTTCTGTTGCGAATCTTCGGACGTAATCTGGAATAGATAAGCGTAATATTAAAGGCTTGATACGGGACAATTTGGCAGCGGGGCTCACGCGTGGCCCTGGATAAGACGGAGACCCTATCGTTTCATAGGCCTCGACGACTCCAGGCTCGCCACCGCTTCCATCGTGGTCAACTCGGTCTTCGTGCCGGTTCGGGCCCAGATGAAGTATCTGGGTAGGATTCTTGATGGCTAATGGCTCTTCGCTTCACGCGCGCTGGCATTGGCTTTGACGCCGTGGAGGCTCTCAAGCCGGTCTTTCTCGAGTGGGCAGCAGCACGGTACCCTTTCCTTTCGACTGACACAGGTCCTTTCCAGGCACGGTTGCTTCGAGAAGTATCTGAACTCGGTCACAAGGAGGGAATTGAGTCCCGCCTGCCTGCAGTGGGCACTCCTCCCAGCATACGCTGGCGGTTTGTCCCGCTTGGGTCATCACTGCAGTCATCGGAGGGAATCTCTCGCTACCGGCCGTCATACGCGCCATGGCCAACTGTTTTATCGATGTCGCAACCTTCTGCGAAGAAGTAACTTCGCAGAAGAAGGCGGCGGAGAGGGCCCGGGAGAACGACCCCCACTCGGATCCAATTAACCACCGGCGAACCGGACGGCGAAGGTGCTTCTACCAACGCATCATGCCGCTCTGAGTGTGGTCGCGGATGGACGAGGTTTTCCCCTCAATCCACTTAAGTGACCAGTCGCAAGGGGAACGTGTGCCTTATATCACCTAATTGTGTGTGTAGTGAGTGCGGAAATGCGCTGGGAGGGTCTGTATGTGTTAATAATAGCAGCTCCCCGATTCCTCCAGTCTCAAGTGCAGAGTGGCACATCGTGTGGTTTTAGTCGGTCTGATTCCGAGACATCACCCAAGGAAACCCCGGTGGGCTGAAGGCCCGTGGTAGTTTCCACATTAAAAAAAAAGGATAATTTGGCAGTTCAACCTAAGAACGGAGTTCGGTAATTATAAAATGATTATATTGGAAGACCTAATACACAACCTCATTAGCGTCACATCGTTTTTAAAGCAAAAAGAGTTGACATTGTCAGTGGTTTAAAGCCATTTGAAGGTCTCATGACCTTCAAATCTTTTCAACTACAACAACCTAAGTCAAGTCTAAATTTAGTAAACCTTTTTATTTGTTGTAAGAAACCTTTCCCTTACTCCTTTCCTTGTCTGACATCACATTGATGTACCGCCATAATAATCAAAATTAAAAGGTATGCTAACCTGAAACTTTCTTCTTATACTCCTCGGGTTTGTGCAGATACATCGCGGCCGCGTCGCCGTTCAGTGGGTCGATGGGGTTTGGATACGTCAGCAGTTGTGGCAGAAACGACTCGAATATGTTTGACAGGTCTGGGAAACAAACAAAAATAACACATACAATAAAATCTACGATTATGTCAATAAAGTAATGGAAAAAGATCAATAATACATAAAATGTTAGTGTTATTCATTCAAATTTATTTTATCACCTTTAAACTATCATTATCACCTTTATCCTTCAGAAACGACACACTTACGCCAACGAATAATCCAATCATCAAAACATTCTTTAAACGCTATTTCCAGAATTAAGTTTAGTTCTCGCTGCGAATTCTTCTTTGTCTTCTGCCGATTAACAAAAACGGGTGCCACGAAGTGGTATTTTGAGTTTAGGAAAAAGAAAGAACTCAGCTTGAGCAATATCTGGTTAATATGGTGGTTTCTCGCTGGCATTTATTGAGTGTTTGATCAAAAATTTGTTATTTGACAATGATGGTCAATGTTCATTATCGTGGTGCAAAATCAAAGGATTTTCTTTCCACAAATCTGGCCTTTTTCGTCGAGTTTTCCATTTGAAACGCTGCATAACGCTCAAATAATATTCTTTGGATGAGGATTCTCGAAATCGATGAATCGTGAGTCGTTTGGGAGCAACAACTTACTCTATTAAAATACATAGCGTGGTGACGCCTGAAGTGGATAAGTATTGCCATTTTTACATATTCACAATAAAAATGATGTGCTGTGTTCACATCTGTCATAGATTTACAAATGTTCATCTATCACGTTCGGTGTTTATATCAAAAATAAACGGTAAACATCACTAACACATTTTTACTCACATCACAAACCATATATCAAAATAAGGAAGTTAGGACCGCGTAAATATTAGATAACAAATAGCCTATAGAATTGTGGTCAAATTGCAATCATGGACGCCATTTGCGGCCGGTATAGATTGCAATATCCAAGGTAAATTAATGAGTGATTTATATCTCCACGGGCAGAGAAAACTATTTAATTTCTACAGGACATAAATACTTCGTTCGTATGAATACATAAAGAATCCGAAAACTCACCACCCTATTTCCCCGTGGTGAAGTGTCGTATGAATCGACCTGAGAGCAAGCGACGACAAAACACTACAAAGAGATGAAAACCTTGAAACAAATCCCATCCAGTGCCTAATATACCACGCACTGGATGGGATTTGATGGGGAATTAGGGTGGTGAGTTTGCGGATTCTTTATGTATCCATACGAACGAAGTATTACTGTATAGCGTGGTATATTAGGCCAAAACCTGATTTTTTTTCATGGTATAGGGGCAAACGAGCTGACGTATCGCCTGTACATAACGATTACCGCCGCCCATAGACACCCGCAACACCAGAGGCGTCACAAGTGCGTTGCCGACCGTTGGGGGATGGGGAGAGGAATGGGGGAGTGGTTGGGTATTGGCCTCCGGTATGGTCACTCTCTCGGTGAAACTCAGCGCAAGCATTGTTTCACACCGGTTTTCTGTGAGGCCGTGGTATCACTCCGGTCGAACTGGCCCATTTATGCCGAAGCGTGGCTGTCCCACGGTCAGAGAGCTCTTTGCTTTCTAAGAAGAGGACTATGTTTAGTTGTGAACTATTAAATGCTTATTTTAATCAATCTCTATACAGTAATAAAACCATACAACGAACAATACTTTTTTTATTGTATAGACGGGAAACGAGAAGACGTGTATCGCCTGATGGAAAGCGATTTCCGTCGCCCATGGACGCAACAATAGAGGTGTCACAAGTGCGGTGCCGGCTTTTGGGGGATGGGGAGTGGAATGGAACATTTGGAACAAAACCTACACATCCTGTCTGGACAGTACTAGGCCAAAACCTACTTTCTTTAAAGGCTTTTGTTGTGATGATGAGAAAAATAAATGAATGTCATATTTCTCCTCCGTTCTTAACTAAGTTTCTACACAGTTAATAATGGATGCAGCCGTCTAAACACTCAGTCACTCATCCCATTTTTAAAGACTAGCTTCTAAGGAGAGACCTTTGACTAACAGTGATACATAGATACATACAACAGTTAGCTTTGAGACATGAGCATTACGGCTCTAACAGATTGACAACATGGCCTCACAGAAAATAGTTACAATTTTTTTTGTTTTTCACCCAGTAATCGTAAGCAGATGTAAACCAGAACAGTATTCCAAAGATCGAATTTCATTATTACTCATTCTTAACGTCTTTAAGTAAGCTTCTGACTCAACATGCCACTAAAATGTTAACTTATGATATTTGTGAGCTCGAGAGTAACGAGCCAGATACGGGCATAAAACCAGAAACCTCAGCAAAGCCGTCGCAAACGCTAACTGCGCCACCGAGGAAGTAAGTTTATTTCAACCACAACTCGGTCTCGACGGCGAAATCATTTGGTGTTGACGAAGCATACAGTAATGGCCAGTCATAATGCCGAACGTAACCCTTGACTTGATCTTCTGATCCTTGATGGAAGAGATGAAAAATGTACTTAAACTAGGCCCTCAGAAGCCATTTTTATGAGGAGAATTGATCTTCAGAAAAACTCACCATATAAAGCAGTCCAGGCCTGGTTGATGACATCGAGGCATACGCTCCCAGACACTTCATCAATGTTCGGATGGTATACCTTGTTCATGAAGCCGATTGACGGCGACTTGAAGGGGTAGTGGTCGGGTAAGTGCACGCGGACGCGCCATACTCCACCCTCGTACGGGGCTGGAATTCACATTCAAATAATAGTCAAGATAAATAACATTTTTACCTTTTGCCTTTATAGCCTATTGATATGATACAATGCTTGCTGCCAATATCAATAAAGTAGTGAATGGTTCTAAATTGAGTATATTCATGTTTTGTTTTGTTTTCATAATCAGATTTTTTTTCTTCTACTTAATTTGAGCTTTTCAAACGCCGCCATTTCGCGCGCGCTTTTGACACAGTCAATGACGTCATTGTCATTTTGTGTTTGTTTACTATTCTATAAAAATCATGGAAGAAGGTAATACTAGGAACTATGAGCCTCCAGTATCTTCACACACTCGGTGAAACACAGCGCGTGCGCATTTCCACACCGGTGTTCTGTGAGGCCTTGGCATCACTTCGGTCGAGCCGGCCCATTTGTGCCGCAGCGAAGCTCTCAAGCGGTAAATAGGTTCATAAGTGTATAATCATCAGTCTGGATTTAGGCCTTTCTTTAGACAGGGTACTTAAATAACCGACTTATTGTCATCGGTTCTGTTTTCGATTTTAAACTTTCACCCTTAAAGTTGAAAATAAAACCGTTTTTGAAAGTAAGTGAGTTTTATGAATTATTAGAGAAAAAGTTTTTTTTTAATATGATTGCAAGTAAAAACACATAAAAGTTTTATTTGAACCTTACTGTTTAAGGAATAAGGATAAATAATAAATAATCTATACTCACTGCCCGGAGGACCGAAGAATTTAACGCAGAACTCGTTGAGCCCTCCCAGAATTGTCACCTCGTGTTTACTTTCGATACTGTGTGATGGTATTGTTAAGGAAATAGTTTTATTTAATACACCCGATTATGGCAAAAAAATAATTTTGGCGTCAGACATTGTCAACACAATTATTGTTACTAGTGTTGCCAACCTAATGTTACTAATCTCCCATATCTTTTTGAAGGATGTATTAATAACAGATCTGAACTTAACACAATTCTGATTCGTTATGTAAGTACTAGCTGACTCATGCATCGTCGAGCCTCGACCGTCGAGTCATCCTCGAGCATCTCCTACTGTCCGTAGCGTGTTTAATTTGTTTATCATAAAAAATATTTTAGCGCATATATTTTTGCGAAACTTTAACCATCTATCCAGCGTGAGCAATACAAGCTCTTAAAATAATTATATATATATATATATATATATATAATACATGCATATCATACATAGAAAACACCCAAACTCCGGAACAAACATTTGTAGATCATACAAATATTTGATCCGACCCGGGTATCGAACCCGAGACCTCAAGAACAGCAGTCGCATACGCTACCGCTGCGCCACCGAGTCAGTCTGTATATAAAAGAGGACGGTGAATGACTAAGATACCCAGAGATCAACGTATAAACAAATTCCGCATGTAGCTTCTTTACATAACGTAAGTGACCACTAAGAAAGGAAATTCGGAAATGTCACCCCTAAGGGTGGTAAAATAAGGGACGGAAGTACCTACTTCTGCGCGAGGGAAGGCTCGGGCAATAGCTAGAAAATAATAAAGGGATACTCAGCTCCTATTGGTAGCAGCGTGCTTATATTTTTTCACAGCTTAGTAATAACAGTGTCTAATAGTAATATTCTAAACCATTTCACTGTTTTTTAATAATCTTATTTGGAAAACTTTGACACAATTTATATTGCTAAACACAAATTAGGTATAGAGGGTATTGTACATTTTACCTGCGGAGAGATTAGCCAACGATATGCGAGTTCAATTACATAAGTGATTTTAAAATGTATGTAATCAATATTTATACGAAGCTTCCACAATTAATCATGCTAATTCACGTAACACTCGTTAAAAAAAATGTTAGCCTTATTTGTGTATTCAAATGTCCATACGAGTTTTTTATGAACCCTCCCAAATAAAACAGGAAGACTGTTCACATAATGGCAAGAGACTTCTGCCGCCCATGGACACTTCCAGAAGAAGCACAACCCTCCCCGCATGCCCCTTCCTCTATAATAAAGAAGGGAGAGGATGGAAGTAGGCTTTTTGTTTGCGTTCCTTGATGAATAACATCACAGCCCGTCATATGACTGGGCCATAATGAGGCCACTGGCACAGACTTATAAACCGTGGCCTACATGACTAAACCGCACGATAACAATGAAAAATATACTTAGATGTGAGGACTAAGTATGCTATATGCATACTGCTACGAGCGACTAACTGTACATCGCGCTATTAAAATTCTTCCGCCAGTTAATATATTAACAACTTCCCAGCTTCAACATCTGGGTTGAGACGCGCGATGTATGAATTTGTTATGCACAATGCGTTCAACCCATCATTAAAACTATTATAATAATAAATCGTTTATTAATTCTCTCTCACACAGAATAGTTAACAAAAAATCAGTTCACAAATTCAGTGCCATTTGATCGAGTAGGTGAATCTGTGTGAGAGATCTGCACTAGGAGAACCTGTGTCTCTCGTTCCGTCTGACGCAGATCCTCTCGGGGCATGGCTGCTTCGGGAGGTTCCTGTGTCGCATAGGCAGGGAGCCGGACGCTCGGTGTCACCACTGCGTCGACTGTCGGGAGGATACGGCGTGGCATACGCTGGCAGAGTGTGCCGCTTGGGAGGGGCCGCGCCGTGCGCTCATCTCTGTAGTAGGCAGTGACCTCTCGCTGCCGGCCGTAGTTCGTTCTATGGTCGACGGCGAGGAGTCCTGGGACGCGGTGGTGTCCTTCTGCGAAACCGTCATCTCGCAGAAGGAGACTGCGGAAAGGGAGAGGGAGATCCTGACCTCTCTCTCAGTCCGCAGAAAGCGCACCGGGCGTCGGAGGAGGGCATACGCTGACCTCCACCGGCCTCCCTAACTGGGTCCAGGGGCGGTGGACTTGGGGATGTCCGTCGCCCCCAACTAACCGGACCCGAGGTGGCGGCGCTTAGTGTTCCTGTGCGCCCCTCTTTGAAGTCTCGAGGGGAGTCAAATACCTCACTCCTCTCGCTGACGAGATGTGGTCCGCAGCAGCGGGCCGGCACCAGTCGGGGATTGCGGATGCCTTTTAAGTTCCCGTGATCCCTGGCGTAGGAGATAGACGGAAAACCGGGGGGTTTTAGTCAGTAAAAGTCTGACAGACCCCTTCGCTCTCTCCCCAGAGCGGAGGACATCCATGAGGATTTCCCCCCGTTAAAAAAAAAAAAAAAAAAAA
>PKRV01000605.1:58424-106247 GCA_003709505.1 Hyphantria cunea
AAAAAAAAAAAAAAAAAAGGAGAACCTGTGTGGCAGATTACCAGCCTCCCCTATGTCTAGAATCAAGAGCTTGAAGTAAGTTTAACCAATATGATTAACAATGACAAGTAAAGGTTTGAGTAAAAAAGAACATAAGTGTAACGATGGCATAATGTGTAAGGAGTGTGTAAGCTTGTGTTTGTGAGCGTACGTGATGTGAGTTATTGTAGATATGTGTGTCTTGTATAAATGTGAACACGTGTGTATGTATGTATGTGCCAACCCTAAACAACGCAGTATAATCATCTCCGTCTTGCTGATGATGATCCAATAAGTCTGTTACCAGAGTGCAATTGTTAGCAAGGAACAAGCATTAATATAAAAGTTCAAAACACCTATTCAGCCTATGTCTTAAACACAAAATAAAATCAGTAAAAAACACTACTTCAGCAGCGTCTAACGAAAACACACGGAACTGTGGAGTAAAAAATAACCCTACATCGCGCTATTGAAGTTTTCCCGTCAATCAATATATTTACAACTATCCAACATCAACATATGAGTTGGAACCCACTACGCATGAATGGGTCATACATGTGTTTATCAGTGCATTAATCATATCTACCTATATAAATAAATAAAATGGGAGTGTCTGTTTGTAATATTAAAATAACTCCTTTTTACTCAATGCATATTTTTTACTTATTTATTTATTTAACTTTATCGTACACGCTTAACAGATAGAAAAAAAAAGAATTACAACATCCAAATGTGACAATTGGCGGTCTTATCGGTTATGACGATCTCTTACAGACAACCTATATTGTATGTATACGCAGTACGTACACACTAGCTTTGCCCCGCGTCGTTTCCCGCGATTGTTGGTAACACCGATAGCGCAAAGCTCATTCTGTTTCAAGAGGCGCCATAAAAAAGTTTCATCTGTAATTATCTATAGCAAACAGCCTGACATTCATTCCGTTTCAACTCGTCACGTCGTCACGTCGTCAAAAACTAATGAAATTTAGTAAGAGCCAGTTGGAGAGCTAGTTGCTACAAAATAAACTCAAACTTAGCCCCCATTTCAAAAATTTAAATCCACTAAACGAATTGACAAACATCCAAAAACGGCGTCCAATAACATTCCGCATTTAACGAAATCAGTAAAAGACTCGAGGTAATTTAATCATTCCAAAGCAGCTTCAAAACAGTGCAATGTCACCTGGTATACAACAATTCAAAGGCTGCGCATAAATTACGAACTGATAAGGAAACAAAGATTAGCTAACAATGTATATTAGCCCCGCGTGTTACCCGCGGTACAAAGATATTGTGTGAATTGAATCTTTCAAAAATTGTAGCCTATGTGTTGTAGCCAAAATTAATGGCAAAACTATTATCCTTTCTTTTGGCTTCGCCTTAACCGGGTAAAAAGTACTTCAACATATGAATATAGTAAGCTGAGCCCCGCGGTGTTACCCGCGGTATAACAACTACCGAAGCAAGCTTACCAACGCCGGCAAAGCTAGGCGTACTGACTCAGAAACCTTTATGGGCTCATGCACAACACTTTGAAGATCATGACATGATCAAATGCTTAGTTTACGATTCTATAAAGGACATACAGGCGAACATTCATTTTTATATATATAGATCATGCAGTCGTGTTTAGGGTACCGTAACAAAGGGGTAAAACGGGACCCTACTACTAAGACATCGCTATTCGTCTGTTTGTCTGTAGTTTGTTTGATACCAGGCTGTATCTCATGAACCGTAATAGTTAGATAGTTGAAGTTTTCAGAGATGATGATGATTATGATGATACAACAACAAATATAAAAAAACAGAATAAAATAAATGTAAATACCAATAAGATACGCTAAGACCGCGATTACCATTTCGTGGTTATTGTGACCTAGTTCGCCAGTTTTTGGTTACACATAGCTGTTATCTGGGAATTCATCGTGACTCAGGAAGTTGTGATACTGACAATCTTAGATTATTAATGTCTAGATATAGTTTTACATACAACTGAAAAATCGAACGAACTCCTTACATAGTAACAGTGAAAAGGAACTTACGATTAATAGCTGGGAGACTATTTTTACCCGACTGTGAAAGGAGTGTGGGTATGTACATATGTGTGTATATTTATTTGGCTCGCCCTAGAGCCTAAACGGCTTGTCGTATTTTTACGTGAGGGGTGTCAATAAATTCGACTTATTCGTGACATCGTGACACTGGGTACATCAATATTAAAAAAAAACGAAAATAAACACGCAGTCGGTTTTTTTTTCCAAATAATTCATGAGATGTTTAAGTTTGTTGTTCTATGTGGGGTTTGAACGAACAATACTTTTTACAAACGAAGCAACTGCTTTAACCATTACGTTATAAGTGCACTCCGTCAGTTATCAGTCAGACTAGATAATAAATAGATAGAATATTTATTAAGGTGTAAAGCAAATGTAATAATCTATGAGTTTTATATTTGTTTAATTATGTTATGAACCGTGGGATAGCTTCGCTGCGACACCAGTGGGCCGACTCACCGAAAACCAGTGTGAAACAGCGTTTTCACTGTGTTCACCGAGTGAGTGAGGACACCGCAGGCCCATACCCAAACCCCTCGCACATCTTCCTCCCCTGCCCCTAAAGGCCGGCACCGCACATGCGACGCATCTGGTGTTGCGGGCGTCCATGGGGGGCGATAAACACTTCGCATCTGACGATACGTCTGCTCGCTTGCCACCTATTCCATAAAAAACACATCCATATATACATAAATATATTTATATAATAAAACATTTCCATTAACTACACGTAATCAAGGAAAATCATTTGTATGAAATATATACATATACAAATGTCTGGCATTCCCATATTTCCCCATGTTGTGTTGTGATTGGTATTCCATAGAGGGAAATCACTCCTCACTGTTACTACAAAGAGGAGTGACAATACACGGACACGTGATTTTAATGAGATGCTAAAACAAACTATTCAAATAAATGAAATTGGAATGTCTGTTTGTAATATTAAAATAACCGCGTTTTAATCAATGCATATGTATACACGGTACATAAACCAGTTAAACATTTTTTTTTAATTTTTTGTCCGTCTGTATGTTTATTAGTTCCGGCTAATCTGTAAAACGGCTGGCCCAATTTGGCGGGACTTTCACTGACAGATAGCTGATGTAATAAGAAGTATAATTTCAAGTCGAATGAATTAAAAAACACGTTACTTTTGGTTTCAGTTTCACCAGTTACCGAAAGTCCCTGATAGACAAATGACAACTTATCTGTCAAATAGAACAGTCTTGTAAGAAAAAAAGCAGAAAACAATCATGAGGTCTGCCGATAGAATTGAAAGCTCAAAACCTTAGATTATTAACACATTGACAGCCTCATTGGCCTACCAGTTAGCGTATGCGACTGCTAATCAATGAGGTCTCTGGTTCGATTCCTGAGTCAGACCAAATGTTTAGTAAAGTAATAAAGTCTCTAAATTAACAAAGATTTAAAAAAAAAAACAAATGTTTGTATGATCTGCAAATATTTGTTTCGGAGTTTGGGTGTTTTCTATCTATAATATGTAAATATTTACAAAAAAAGTATATATGTATTTATATCAGTTGTCTAGTACATGGTACAAGCTTTGCTTAGTTTGGGACTAGATAGCGTTGTGTGTGTTAAAATGTCCGAAAATATTTATTATTATTATCTAAGCACAAAACTATAAACAAACAAGCTGTTAAATAATGTTAAATGATAGGATAGCTATCCGAAACTATCAGGACGTAGTAAAACTTGCCTTTATCTACATGGTATCCTAGCCGATTACGGCCACGGCAGCCAATCTCAAAGACCAGGCAACTATGCACGAGATATTATAGTGCACAAGTGTGTGCGCAAACACAAGTGCACTCTTTATTTCCTCTCTCTCTCTCTCTCATAATCCGTTAGGACGGTTAACCGACGCGATCGGGGAGAGATCAGGCACAGGACCAATAGCTTTACATGCTCGCCGAGGCACTGGGGTTCAGATCCCAACTTTCAAACTCCGAACTGTTATTAAAAATTTATATAATCAAAAGAACTTGTGGCCATGAGTTTCTTTGCCAGTATTCTTCTCATAAGGCCTACGCATTTTGGAAAGTGGAAGTTATGGATCGACAGGCAGTGAAGTTTTGGTGTTTTCACCTAATTCACCTTGACAATGGAGTACATCTGGCGTCTGTTTGTGTCGATCTATGATTTTTATCTGTAGCTTCAATGTAACGTTCATAAATGTCACTTAGTGTCTTAATTGAATAAATGATTTTGAATTTGAACTGTAACACTTTTGGCCCGACCTGGGATTTAAACCCGAGACCTCTTGATTGGCAGTCGCATACTTCAACCGCTAGACCAATATGGCAGCATATATATATGTATTTACATGTGAAACAATTTTTTCTCTCTACTTTTTACGTAAATGATAGCGCTGGGCTAACACTAGTACCACTAAAGACTGTCAGTGTAAAAAAATCTAAATCTCTAGAGTTAGTTACATAAAACTGTTTAACTATCGATATAAACGTACAATTTTTATCGTAGATATTGCGTCAGCGAACGTAGTGTTCAATAATATACGACGTTCGCTTATCATCGACGCGGTTTGTCCCCACGAGGTGACACCGATGGGTATCAAAAAAAAAGTGATAACAAATATTTTTTTAAAAAAAAACAAGCTTTTAATCTTTGTTAATAAAATAAAACCTTTAATCCCTTTCATTTGTTACCCATATCGGGTGGGTAGTTCAGAAATATGTACGACGCCATTTTATATTTATAATAATACCGATTAAAAATAATTGCACTGTCATTCAGTACATAATCAGAACTCAGGACATATTTTAAATTTCAGGTCAATCAGAAATCGGGAAGTGGTTCAAATTTAATTTGCTATATTTGATTAGGTACAGACAAACATCGGGACAGGTGAAACTATTTAAAGAAATGCTTGTAATATCGCCGTATCAGGCTCGACAGGGTTGCGGAGGTCCGTGTAAAAACTGATATCCAATTAAAACCGATTGAACTGGTAGCCGAACCGAAATAATCTTGGAAATTATAAGGCTAAGAAGATGATGATATGCCTGAACTCGGTTGGCAGTTAAAAATCTCTGTAGAAACCCTACTCTCATAGCTAAGAGTCAAACTAATAATATAACTAAAGCTAACATATTATTTTATTATAAAAGCCTCTAAGTAAATAAAGATATAAAAAAAACGAATAATGGTGCTAAAACTGGCCAAAAACTTTCTAAACTTTTCTTTTATCATCTTCATTTTAGTAAAGCGATTTCAAAACACTAATTTTGTATGTATACATGTAACGTATATTTTTAGTGTAACATATTTTAATCTACCTCTGATATTTGGAACGTTGTTTGACAGGACTTTTACCATAGCGACCTAGTTTAGTTTAGAGTTTCTAAACAACGGCGAGAGTTTACAAAATTTAACCAGATTAGGAAAAGGTAGAAATGAATGGAATGGGCTTCCTAAGCGTTTACGTTCATTGTGGCTATTTACGTAAGGAACGTGGATTTAAGCGTCATAATCTACATCAAGGACAAATTCACACATCCCACACATAGCCGTGCTGTTAAGATTGCTGATGAACCTTGTATACCATATGTATAGTTTCACTCTGTTCGAATGGTTGTAGAGGATAATCTTTAGAATTACTGATCCGATTTTGAAAATTATTTCACTACCAGAAAGCGAAACAATTCAGAATTGACATAAGCCATATTTATAGTGATTGAATAAAAAAAAATCAGTTAAATATAATAGTATTTGTTAATCAAGTCGAAGAAAACGGGCGGTTACCGCCGAATAAAGTGGGTACAGGTCGCCTAGATATAGATAAAGTACCAAATAAACGGTGCTCGATACGCTATTATTTTTCCTGGTTGCGAATCGAAACCTTTGGCGTAGCATACAGGATCACTGAACCAAGAGGACAGTAAAATATTTATGCAAATACTAACTACAGGTTAATTGCCTACCTGTTTATACATTTGACTTCCAACACACAGCTAGCGCCATTTTAGGAGTAAGGACTGTACTGTTTCCAAACCCTATTAATGCTTTTGTGTTCCTCCAGACTACATAAATAAATTGCGGACCCATAGTTGCAGACTGAATTGATTTGTGTGTGTAATGTCTGGTCTTTGTTTAGTTGGGGTCAGGTTCGTTGGGTCGAAGACCCGACCGGCTGGTTCAAAGACCCTGTCCGGGTAAGGTTGTGGAGTGAACGAATTGCGATTTAATGTTTTGTTTACTTATTCGGGGGTTGTGGGGTTATCGTCTATGTTAGACGGTTATTTATAAATTATATTACGATTAATTAATGTGATTATGAGTCACTCTACTTGTTATGTTTGTCTTGTGAAAGAAAGAAAATACTTTTAAATACTGAATTTTACAAAAGCTTGAAATTGACTGCACGGTTTAAGTGGTCGCCACACCGCTTCCTACTGCGCCAAGTGTTGTGGTTTCAAATCCTACATGGGACAACACTTTGTGTGATCCATAAATTGTTGTTCCGAGTCTGGGTGTAGTTTGTGTCCGTTTCATGTATGTTTGTAAAGTCCCCCGCGACACAGGAATGTATATTCCTAATGCGGGAGTTGTGTTTCAAAAGAAAAAAAAAGAAAAAAAAATCAGTATTATTAATAAACATTCTTTCGTGTACGTGATGGACCGTTAGTTAATTAGATAACCGTTAAATATGGTCTGGTAGTACCAACCGATGAAAAAAATAATGGAACCAAAACTGCAGGCATAGACAAAATTATAAAACATGGAATTTTTTTATGGAATAGGGGGCAAACGAGCAGAGCGTTTCGCCTGATGGTAAGCGATTACCGCCACCCATGGACACCCGTAACACCAGAGGCACCACAAGTGCGTTGCCGGCCTTGGGGGATAGGGAGGGATGATTATGGGCCTTCGGTATCCTAACTCACTCGGTGAAAGACAGCGGAGGCGCTATTTTACACCGGTTTTCTGTGAGGCCGTGGTACCACTCCGGTCGAGCCGGCTCATGCGTGCCGAAGCATGGCTATCCCACGTTGGTGTGAATGAATAAAGATTGATAAATCGGAAGTCACTTTAAAAATATATAAATTACGAGCCTTTGCCCGCGGCTTCGCTCGCACAGAAGTAGATATTTTCATCGCCTATTTTACCCCCTTAGGGGTGGCATTTACAAAATTCCTTTCTTAGTGTTCACTTACGTTATATAAAGAAACTTCATGCATAATTTCAGGATTTTAGGTTCAACGGTTTGGGCTGTGCGTTGATCTCTGGGTATCTTAGTCAGTCACCTTCCTCATTTATATACATAGATTACCTATTGCTCGCGACTCCGCCCGCGCGTATGCCGTTTATCGCGGTGAAGAACAGCCTGGCCTTTCTCAAGAATCAAAGTATCTTCACGACGAAGAAGAATGGCAGAACCAGAACCGCTGGCAATATATTATGATTGGTTAAGAGGTTTATACCGTTTATTATGTGAATCATCCTAATTGTTTCTTATATTTTTAGAACTGTGCTAAATGAACTTTAATTCTGCTTATAAGTTGTTATGAATTGCATTAACAAAACGCATTCCTACGTGGTCTACGCAGTCCATGATTAGTCTACTAGTAATATAAAAACAAGATGGCTTTGTGTGTCAGATTGCCGAAAATATATTACAGTATATAAAAAAATATATAACATGAACTATTAAGTATTTGAATCTATATTTATGAATGAACTAGCAAGTTCAATTTACCAGTAGCTAAATTTAGTAAAAGATTAACATTTTATTGACGGATCACGAAAATCATAGACAAATGATTTTGATTTCAATATCATATTACACCATCTTGATGACAATAATGACAACTCATTTATGATCCATATATTTCATTGTAATCTAAAAACTAAATTAACTTTTTAACGCAATTTTGTAAAAATCTAGTAATTTAAAATGTCACTGTCGGTGATATCAGCAGCCAAATAAAAAAAGGATTGTGTGGTTTTATGAAACCACGGTAAAGGTGAAACTTTTTTTCACATGCAAATAAATAAATCTAATAAAGCAAATAAATAACAACCTTTACATTAAACACTGACAAAAACAAACAAATTAGCGTGGAGCACTGGCACACCACACGACTGGCCACTGGACACTGGCCGACCGTCACGCATCACGCGTCACGCGACATGCGATACACAGACCAAAAAAATTGAGACGATGTAATAAAAGTTTCACCTTAAAAAAAACAACGACGAGATACCCCATGTGGTACAAAAGTCTGTTAAAAACTTGCCATCGTCCTTACTTTAAAATCAGTTTAGCCGTGAAAGCGTAACAGAGTTACTTTAGAATTTATAATATTAGTATGGATTAAAAACAATAAGTTTTTATGTGTATGAAGTGTAAAATGACTAATTTATACCAAATTGCGCATTTACAGACATGCGTCATACTCTTCGCTGAAAAAAAAAGCGCTCGATTCGCTGAATTATCGGGTAGCTGGATTATAGTGTTAGGAGAGTTACTGTCTTTTAAAGAATAGTACCTGGATGACCGGAACGAATACTTGCTAGTTCGATTTATCACTCAAAAAAACCTCTGTCATATTCGGATTATGTGTATTCATCGTATATAGGTATTAAGTATGGTCAGAGGCCAATGTATTGCTCTCTAAAAAAACTGATTCTAGAGAAGTTATTATAAGGAAAACTAATTTATAACGCCGATAGGGCGGTCAAGGGCATTGTTCAAAGCCAAATGTTAAATAACGATTATTAAAAAAACTTTGTTAATTCTTCAGAATACAATATTGATCCAGATAAACTAATTTATGGGTAACAAACCGAAATAGCACGATGGCTAAAAGAAAAAACTTTAATTGCGAGATGTAGGATCGGCATTCAGTTCAGCATGTGTTATAAGGTAGAACTTCAACACAAACTGCGACGATTAGATATGAAACTTATAAATATACGAATAATTGTTCTTATTTAACAATATTATCAATTAAAAGTTCGATATATATTTATACTAATAGTATAAAATAGTAATATTTATAAGTTTCAGAGGTTGTAGGAGGGTAATCTCTAAATCGACTGAACCGATTTCAAAAATTCTTTTACCCATAAAAAGTCGCATTACTTGTGAGTGTCATAAGCTATATCTTACTGAAAAAATGATTAACGCGATGTCTGACATACAAGTGGCGGAGTGATTGGCAAAAGCTTATCATTGTAATAGTATATTATAACAATAATAGTATATCATTGACCTTTACGAACGTTCGAATATTAAAAAAAAACTTTTTAAAATTGGAATCCATTATAAATTCAACAGTGATGGCTAAACCACTGAAATGATTTCAATACATTTCGGCACGGAGATTACTTTGATTCTTAAGGAAGCACATAGCACCGATAGCAAAACCTAGAACAAGATAAACAAACAAATACATTTCCTATCACACCACACCGTGTTTGCGTAGTCGAAGCAAATTAAAAAATGCGTCACGTTTAACGCACGCAATCGTAGTTACGCATATTATAGTAATCTGTTGACATTTTTTTTCAAGGGCAAAGAGATATAAATAAATATAGAACGATAAAATAACAACATTACGGAGCTTTGCGAATGTTTCCAAGTTTAAATAACAATCTTTTGACTATATTTACTTTTATATAAGGTTACAAAATTAATGAACAACCGACATGAATTACCATAAACTAAACACTAATATGAAGCAACAAGCACAGGTGACATACGTGTACAGCCACAATTTGTAACGACAGTTGTCAAGTTATTTGAATAATAATAACATAGTAATGATTTATGAACGATCAAATTTTATTTTTAAAAAAATTTAAATCGGATACCACAATAATGGCTTATTTTAGTATACCGTTTTGTATATCTGTTTTAAAAATATGGAGTTGTTTATATTTTAAACATCAACAATAGAACTTTATGATTTCATTTAATTTCATACGGTATACTTCTTAATACAAAAAACGCTGTTTAAAAAACATAACAGATATATTGTTATTGAAAATATTTACGAAGGGCATTTCATTGCAGCCCCAAAGGAGCCTGCTAATTATTTTCAATGGCCACATATCGTTTTAAAATAATGAAACGTGAGCGATAAAGCTAGTTACAAAATGAATAAACATAGTTACAACCACACTATTGTGACATTAATCGTGCCATTATTGTATTGTGGTATAGAGTAATTATCTCTATGGTGAAGTGCTGGGTATTTTACAAATGTGTGGGTGATACACACACACATAAAAACTACTTTTTCTTAAATTGTTTGTTTAAACGAGCTAATTTTTATGATTAACCATCACATTCGAGAAAATCTTGTACAATCTGTACAGGACTGTGCTTCCATAATTTTAATTACTTTTCTAATACCATAAATTCGAAACTAACTCTGTCTGCCGGTCCGTCTGTTAAGTTTTCACAGCTAAACCGCTAAACCGACTTCAAACAAGGAAGAGGTTTCTCAATTTGACCGTATATATTTTTTTCATTTGGAGGAAGGATATATGCTGCTCGTTATCGCGATAAGGAAACACAAGCGGGCGGCGCCGAGGGCAAAAGGTAGTTATACTATATTTTATGATGCTTCGAGCCATAAGTGGAGTGTCCACTTACGCGATGGAAAGTAGCTATATAGAATATATATATATGTATCAAGTAACATAAATACACAATGTATGACTAATCCGTGTACAAGAGTTATTTGGTACTAGATGCCCATAAATATTATAAATTTTAACACACTTAACAAACTTTCCAAGCTTATAACACGACCAATTCTCAAAGTTTTCATACGGATCCCTAACATTTTTGCAAATTAATATAGCTTATGCTACTTAGGGATGATTTAGCTTTCTAATAGTGAAATAGTTATTCAAATCGATTCCGTAGTTTCGGAACCTATTCCAATGCAAATAAACAATATAATCTTTTCTCTTTATAATATTAAAACAGTATAGGAGTATAGATTATTGCAAGTGATATAAGCAGCCAATCTATTGTACAATACACTATCGCTCGCATGAACCTATAGCCAACACAAACGGGGAGATGACTGACAAGTCATTACAGTATCTTAATTAAACGTCACAATGAAAGACGCAGTACATTTTTTAAAGTGAAATCTTCATTAACACTTCTTGGTAAGAGAAAATCTTAGGAGTTCGCGTCACCGACATGCTGACATGACATTTTCGAAGTGAAAACATCTTTGGCCGCGTTGAGCACTTTCTGGTAGATGAAATCTTACGGGTACGCGTCACCGACGTACGTTGATAATTTTTATTTAAACATTACGAAATTTCTAATTTTACTAATTCATTTTACAAAAAGCAAAATTTGGCAGTCCTTAGGACTGCAAATTTTTTTGTTCTAATAATATTATAGGATGTATGGATGTTGATATTAATGGATACGGGCTGCCCAAAACCGGGATGGTTGGCGCTCCTTGGGGAAGACCTTTGTTCAGCAGTAGACGGCTAAGGTTTGATAGATAGATAGATGTTGGTTACTAGTAGGTAAGTATTCAACGGATTTAAATGTGTGGCGGTTTCCACATAAATCACTGAACTACGGAGTAGTGTACTATACGAAGAAACTACCAATCCTACATCGGGCAATAGAAGTTCTCGAGCCGATTGGCATATATTACAACTTCCCAACATCAATCCACTGTTTTTTCGGCAGCCCAAGATACAAGCGAAGCTTAGTTTGGGTGCCACCAGCAATTACTTTGTTTGTTGCAAGTATTTGAATAAAGAATTTGAAGCCAAGCCGGAGGAACCTCCCCTTGTGTTAAAGGAACAAGATATCAGTTCCTTCACAGTAACATAGCTTATATGTCAGAATTAAATTCAAAATACCTGCCATATATATGAGCATATAGAAGCAGGCAAAAACTATTTTTAAAAAATTATTGGACACAATAGAAATAACAAATTGTATGGGTGTTGTTTTTTCATACAAACACGGGATCAAAAAATGTGTATTCAACAAACACGTTTCCCCAACTTCATTTATGTATGTTGTTTTAATGATAATCGAAGACAAATAAAGAGAAGAATAATAAGAAAACATCATATACCTATGTATATGATGTTTTCTTATAGGGTATTTCTTATATACCCATAGGGGTATGGGTATGATTATAATCAGCCTATCACGGTCCACTGCTGATCATAAGCCATTTGCTTGGCACTTAGGTCAATCCTTGGTATACATTAATTGTTGATTACTGTAATCAACATTAACAAATGTAATGATGATTACTTTTAATCAAATTATATAATCTTATTACGAAAGTATTCAATTACGGGCAACTCTGATGATATTCTTACATAATTATATATTAAATTCTGTCAGAACTGAATTGTATTTTCAGTAAAGTAAATCTGAACATCACATATTTTAGAAAATACTTTTGCATTAAAAATTGTTACCTAAAGGAATAATTTTTGTGAATTGAGGATTTAGATTCAAGAGTTTAATTCTTTCAATTTTGATGTTTTTTTATGTGTATTATTTATGTTTCAACAAGTAGTTGTATCATGCCACGATATGCTGTGGCTGCAAAAAAGCATTAGCATAGATACAGACAAACATTCTATAGCATATCTCATTGTCTGATACCAATTGGTACAGAACTTTTTGAATTAATAAGGGTTATAGGACCCACTCAAAAAATATTTTAATAGCTGTAAGCAGAAATGCAATCAACAAACAGAAACATACCAAATTTACTTCAGATATAAATCTCAAGGCCGCCAGGCATGACCTGCCTGGTCGACGATCCTTCCTTTGTGTTAGAAGGAAATGACACCCGTACCCTCCACATCCTTTTTAATTCCAGCAGTGTTTTTCTACGTGAATACAGATAAGTTAATCACTGTTATTAATCATCATTATTTGTTTGACAAAGCAAACTTGTAAATGATTAGTTTCTTTTTTATCACCTAGGGCCTTTCTAATTTTTTTTTATGGAACAGTGGGCAATCCAGCTGACGTATCGCCTGATGGTAAGCGATTACCGCCGCCCATGGACACCCGTAACACCAGAGGCGTCACAAGTGCGTTGCCGGCCTTGGGGGATGGGGAGGGGATGAGGGGAAGGGTTGGATTATGGGCCTCCATTATTCTCACTCACTCGGTGAAACACAGCGCAGGCGCTGTTTCGCACCGGTTTTCTGTGATAATTATATTTTCACTTCGTCATCAGGGAACATGAATTTTGTCAAATATTATAACTATTTAAGCTTAACATAAGTACAGAACTTATGGAAAGTCATTGATAAGAATTGTAATAAACTAACACAAAAATCCATACTTATAAATGCAAAAGTAACTCTGTTTGTCAGTCAAGCTTTTACGGCCAAACCGCTGCGCTGATTTCAATGAAATTTGACGTGGAGGTACTTAGATTCTTGACGAAGGGTATAGGCCACTCTTTGCTGTGATAACCGACAAAAAAAGCGGGTGGAGCCACGAGCGAAAACTAGTATATTATATTCAAAAGTAATTGTTGTGTCTATTAAAACCTAAATATTTGTTTTTTAATCAATCAAGTGTATTCTGAAATGTTAGAAAAGTTGGTACCAAACAAGAACAGTATAAAAACTATAGTTTGAATAAGTAAAAACTTATTATAAAATTTATACAGCTTGTGTGATATGTTCCACTATTACGAATCTATTGACTTCATATTCAAATCAGTTCTGAAATTTACAACAGTGGAATATATCGACATATATAGACTCTACTTCACACACACTTTAAATAAGTGATCGCGTTAAGTCCCGTAAAAATAATTATGATGTAACTTAGATTGCCAAAACTTCCTTCCGTTGTACTTCAGCTTTGTCAGGTAAAAATTGTGATTGATTTAAACTACTTGTTTTTCTTTAAGGACAGGAATGGATTCAATCAGCTACAAAGAGTGTTCCCTTCGTTTTACTTTTATTTGATATACTTCATACATAGGTTAGCTTCTGGTTTATGAATAAAGGGTAAAGGGTAAGGGTAAGTAAGGGTAATATATTTACTATTTATTTTATCTGTATACTGATGCATATAAATGTTTCAGTATATAAGAAAGAAAGTAGAGGTTTTGAGGGCATGATAACTAAAAGAAAAACCCCTAAATTTGCAATCTATGAATTTTGAGGACACAACAGTATTTATAATATAAATTAAGTATAACAAAGGCAAACATAGTCAATAGTTGGCTTAGTGGTTTCAGTGGTCACCACACCGCTTCCTACTGCACCAAGTGTTGTGGTCCCAATACTATATGGAACAACACTTTGTGTGACCCATAAATTGTTGTTCTAAGTCTGGGTGTACTTTCTGTCCATTTCATGTATGTTTGTAAAGATCCCCGTGACACAGGAAGGTATATTTCTAATGCGGGAGTTGTCTTTCTAAACAAAAAAAAATGTTTTAGGATTGTCAGTAACATAAAGGAGTTAGAATCAATCGAAGAATTATCAAGATAGTTTTATTGTCACGAATGCAAAATATGATTGATGTGGAGTTAGAGAACACAGTCCGTATCAATCTAACCACAATACTATTACATTCATTGAAATAAGTATGAATGATTTTAAAACTGATAGATACAGGTAGGTAATCCCTTTTACTAATTTATTATCAATATGGTGCTGTTTTATGTGGCACTTATGAACAGAGCAGGTTTAAAAGACCAGTGAAAGCAACTCCTAACAATAAAAAAAGAAAAAGACAGTTCAGCCATGCATTGTCAATAATATTATGAAAGTATACTAACATTTAATGTCTTCTGAAACCCACTATTATTATTATTATAACCACTATTAATGATATGCTTATAATACTTATTAGTATTATAAGCATATCATTAAGCAAGAAAAGCAGATTTTTAATAAATAATGTTTTTAATCCAGTGTTATCTGAAAAGTAATGAGAGTGTGCACATTTGACAGTTATTGTATATGTCAGTGTATATTTCTGAAAATTAGAAAAGAGAAAGTTTTGTATGATTCTAAAAATCATACGAATTAATTATAACTATGAATTGTGTTAAAAATTGTATTGTAAATTATGTAACTATTTATATAACAATTAGAATGTATCTAAAAACACTATTAATCTATTGGAAGAAAGAATTACATGTGTCTTAAATTCAGTTATTCATTTCTTTTACTTTTGTTAGTAAAAACAGAACAATGATAACTTCATAAAGGACAACTATGCAAATTATCTGACTACTTAAAATCATTAGAACAATAGAACAACTTCCTTGTAACTGTTGCCAAGCTCAATTTGTTTATAGTGGCAAGAAAGGAATCATTAGAAGGCATTCTTTCTTTAAAATTTAAATTAAGAAAACTGTTTTGCACAAACTTCCAATATATTATATTTAGAATTTCATTAACCGTTTCCAAAAATCTATGTGGTACAACTTATAATAAGTCTTAATTCCATACTTTGTAGATAAATATCTAAAATATATTAAATTGTAATATTCAGCAAAAAAATACTACTATTGTTTTTAGGAAGAACCCACATGCACAGTGTAATAAATAATATATACTTAATTCAATGCAAAAATCATAAACACATCAATTAACACCAATGTATTGACATAACTAGAAACAAAGAAAATATGTTCATAGTGTATTTAAAGGCGTTTATGTTATTAATTACGTGTAAAATGTTTTAAATCCACATAGTGAGCGTGTAAGGCCATAACACAGAGAAAAAAATACGCAATCAGGACCCTGGCCTAGTTTTTGGCTTACGAAATATAGTAATAAGTAGACACGGAAGAGTACTCTGGCTAACGTAACGCACCTACCTGCAACTTTATTAACGCTTTATATATAGATACGTTGGCCCACGGAGACGTGAAAAGAATGCACGCTCTACACCCAGACAAATAGTCAAAGGTCTGCATCAATGAACCTTCAAATAAAATGTTATTTATAACTTGTACAACTGAACAACAAAGAAATTGTCATAAAAACACATCCAATATTGATTTTATAAAAGGTCGTGACAATCAGCTGACGGCCCTACAGCTACTTATTTACATGGTGGCCCTCGAACGCAATACGTTCTTTGTAATGACGATAACAAAGAAAGGATACAGTTTGATGACATCTGTGTCCATGCGACGTTTCCCAGCGCTCGGTGACGACATCTTCGTGATCTATTTCTAATAAATCACAATATCGAACACGAACACTAGAACAAACTCACACTCGACGCTGCGAAACTAATTTTTCGTCCACCAGCAGCAGTCAGAAAAATAACATTGTAGAAAAACAATGGACACAAACCATAGACAAAAATTTCGAAGATGATGTGTAATGAAATGAATGTTGCCACAGGAAAATAGTACAAAAGTCTAACAAATAGTTAATTTCGATGGAATGTGACCGTACCTTAATAATAGACAATGAGTATTCCAGAAGATTATGCGTCAAAATTTAAAAAAACAAACGCTGTTTGTCTATGCCGTATCATCAGCGAAACTTCGCGTGTGTGATTACGGAAGATTATTTATAATTCAGTTATAATTATAGATTTCTTCTGCGTATACATCCCAAACTCAGTTACAACGCTACGTTGAATTACAGCGACGCTCTGTCGGCGCTCTACGAATGCGGAAACATGTGTTTCGATGTGAACATTAAATGGTGACACATAACAACAAATTATATGTTATCAGAGTTTTGGTTCGTAGAAATCGTGTTTGAAAGTGCGAAAAGGGTGTTGTGAGTTTATTTGGTGCTGGTCATTACTCCAGGGAATCTATGCAAGTTAAGTGATAAGTGATAAAGCGCGTCCATTTCCGGTGTGTTGAACAGTGATGTGGGCGCTCCGGTGAAGTTTCTTCCTGTGTTATCGACATACCCTGGCTTAAGAATGGCGAACACAGGAATTGGGGTTTCTTTTGACCCTAATGACATGACCAGGTCAGTAGAAGTATATTATTTAACTAGTACTTCTAAATTCTTTCAATATTTTGATTTTTTAACTCTAAGTTTTCCTAGAATGTAATTCTCAGAGTCTTATCAGAAAGTATTTGCAATCTATATGCATTTAATTGTTCAGTGCCCATTGTTTATGGTAATATTTGTCGATAAAAAAGTAAAAAAAAACAAATCATGCATTAACATATATGTTACATTATTATAAGATTAATACACCAATTATCATGGGATTTATCACTAATGTTAAAAAATATATATGTTAATAAAAACAGTTACTCTCCAACTCTCCAATTCAAAGATTTATTCCAGTTATGAAATCAGATTTAAAATCACAGTCTCCCTTGCTATTTATAGCCATTTTCCTCACTGTATTTTTTTTCAATATTATTGTTGTTATATTAATTTACCTACAATATGCAGATAATTACATTTAGAAATATATTTATCTGCATTTGTTTTTTTCATAGTAAAGGCTACAGTTGTACAGAGGAGGAGAGGATTATCAATAAATATCAACTAAATTAAATTGAAAATTAGTTTCTGCTAGCTTTAATACAAGACGGTTTCACTAAGTTCATATGTAATTTAATATGGCGTTAACATTAAAAAAATGTCTGTTGTAGCTTTGTTGGCAATTTTGATGAAACTTTCAAGGGCAGATAGCTGATGATCTAAGGAGTAACTTAGACCACTTCAATAGCCTAACTTCACCCCACGGTGTTACCAATGGTAGTTGCTGCATAGGTACAACAACATCCATCAGTAACACCATGGTGCACAATTAGTTAGAGTATTCAGTGTATTGAAATTCAAAATTTTATTTTACTAATATTATAAACGTAAAAGTTTTTAAGTATGGATGAATGTATGTTGCCCTTTCAGGTAAAAACTACTGAATAGATTTCAGTGAAACTCTACAATTACATTTTTTTTTTAAATATTTTCAGACATTTTAACACACTACACCATCTAGTCCCAAACTAAGCAGAGCTTGTACTATGAGTACTAGACAACTGATATTAATACATATATACTTTCTTTGTAAATATCTACATATTATACATAGAAAACACCCAAACTCTGAAACAAATATTTGTAGGTCATACAAGCATTTGGTCTGACTCAGGAATTGAACCTGAGACCTCTAGCACAGCAGTCGCATACACTACCGTTTTGCAACCAAGGCAGTCTTATAACGCTTATATATCTGAATATCACATAGGCTACCATTTATAAAGATACAAGTCACACAATATCTTTGTACTGGTGGTAACACAGCGGAGCTCAGCTAATAAAGTTTGTTCTCCTGCATTAGTATTTTCTATCTTATTTATTTAGGCTAATAGCCTACTATCTCTATAAATAATGAATATCTACTATGTAATTACCATAAGTCAATCATGAGTCAAGATCCATAAGTTAAAACAAATTTCTAAATAATTCAGACTGAAGAAATTCCAATTTAAATCTTTGGGCATCTGTTGTCTATGTCCTGTCTAATCTGTCAATACTGCATTGAGTTGAATATTAAAAAGGCATGTATGGCTCAATTTCCAGTGACATGTTCATATTTCTAGCTCCTAATGCATTCAGTCACGCCTTGAGAAGTGTGTATTCAACCTTTAAAAGTTGTTTGGTTATATATCAGCCTTCTGAGAATGTTTTAATTTGAGATTTTTTGACAGAAACCGTTGCAGGATCTCAAAATTTCCTTTAACTTTCTTACTCAATCAATGTCAATGCTCATCACTTTAGGACTATAGAGTTAAAAAAAAAACCTTAAAAAGAGTCCCAATCCCCAACCCGCACTTGGCCAGCGTGGGGACGTATGGTCTTAACCCTCTCCTGAGAGGAGACCCGAGCCCAGCAGTGGGACATTATGGGTTGTTGATGATGAAAAAGAGTACGGGTAAAAAGATAACTGAAACTAGGTTTTGTAAAGATCAAATACATAGAAAATAATAAAATGTGAAATACTACAAATTCCAAAACAATGTAAAATGACAATTAGGTAGCTGAAATGTAGGAATTAATCTATGTTTTAGAAGTGATATTGAACTTTTTTTATAAATTAAAAAAACTGTGGGAGAACCACGCAAGCTATCATTACGACAGCTTGACCAGAGTGATAATATTGCCTCACAGAAAACCAGTGTGAAATATCGCCTGAGCTGTGTTGTACAGAGTAAGTGAGGTCACTGGAGACCCCAAATACATTTACGTACCTGTGCTGCTTCTGGTGACAACACCAGAAGCTGGGATGTGAAGGGGATGTATGTATGTATGTACAATTTGGCAGTTCTCAGCATGACTTTCATATTAACTCGTATCTTTCTAACACTTTCACTAGAGAAACTGACATATTCTTCACATTTTTTCACTACAACATAGATACTAATTTGCATAATGATCTAATTTAGATGATAATCAATGAATAAATTTATAAGATTTACATAATCTGTAATAAAATTATATAAGATGTATTAATTTCGTGAAGGTTTTCTTCAATAGACCTTGTTAATAAAGATGCTTGTAAAATAGAGTAGGGATAAAAAAACTGGCCAAGTGCATGTTAGGCCATGCATTGAATAGGGTTCCGTGTAGTCACTCTTAATGCACTAATGCACATGTATTTAGAAGGTGGGGTTGGTATTTATTTCATAGTAATAAATACTAACCTTTGGGATGTTTATTTATTACTTTGTTATTTTTTTATGAAGTTTTCCTACATTTTTCAAGTTAGGCCTCTATAACTCTTGAACTAACAAAGTTGTCTCGTCGTTGTAGTTTTCCCTCAAAGTTTATCACATGGACTACCATCATAATTTTTTTGGTTTTTAGAGGGGAAGGAAAGGTCATAATTTAACAAACAAAATCAAAAAAATACTCTTAACCACCTCTCAATGTTTTAAAAAAGCTATATAATGATATCCCACACACACTATAGGGTAGACGCAAGAAAAAGTATCATCCCGAATTTACGTGTAGGGGAGGTACCTCAGAAATAAGAATTTCTTCTTAAATTACACTACCGTTTGGAAGGTAAGCTGAGGACGGACGAGTATGATAAAACTATAAAGGTTCAGAGAAGTGAACTACAGACCTCTAAAAAAGAATAATGTATACTCTTTATTGCCCGGACTTGGTGGACCTTGTTTAACAGATTCTTGAAATAACACTATTGCCTCTAGGGTAGTCAGTGTCTATTGATCTCCTGACACACCTCTGCTTCGTCCACATTAGTTAAATAGAATAATATAGTTAGAATAGTTGCAGTATATTCGTCAGTTACTTACTTTTTAGCTAAATGTTGGTCATACTGCCCACCATGGCATTATCAAAACTTAAATAGTGGAAGTGTGATGTGGAAATATTGGAAGAGGTTGTCCACGGCAACCTCTTCCAATATTTCCACACGACATGGCAGATTAGACAACTTTATTTGTTCAGGAGTTATAAAGCCCTCTATTTGTAAAATACTCTCACTTAAAACTGCCGTGGGTCGTATGTCCTCGTTTCGAAAATACTTCCCTCTCTGCCTCACCCAATATTGTAATACTTGGTGTTGACATATCGAGCGAAGTCCAGTTTCGTGACCATTTGGAGGGTAAGCCAAATTGGCCTCAAAGAAGCTCGGTGTGCTCAATAGATCGAGACAATATATCACTCATGCCCACCGCCTTTTGCTTTATAAGGCGCAGATCCGGCCTCACATGGAATATACCGTCCCTATCTTTGGGCGGGGGCACCCCAATACCAGATCCTTCCTTTGGGCCGCATTCAACGGAGAGCAACTCGAATCGTCGATTCCCAAGAAGTTTCGATTCGGCTAGAATCAATGGCGCTGCGTAGAGATGTGGCTTAAATGTGCATCTTCTACCGCATTTATCATTGGGAGTGCTCCAAGGAATTGTTTAAGGTGATTCCTGCTGCCTGTTTCCGCCATCGTCCTTCGCGACAGTAATTTCATCCCCATCATCTATATGGTTGGCAGTCCACAACTGTGCGCTTTTCAAGGAACTTTCAGCCTCGCGCAACAAAACTGTGGAATGAACTGTTGCCTGTATTCTCGGACCAATACGACCTTCAAATCTACAAGAAAAGAACTCCTTCTTAAAAGTCCTGCAATGGCAAGTGAGGATTATTTTAAGATCTAAAAAAGATAGCTGTATTGATTTGTTTGTTGTAATAAATATAACGAAGGTATTAACGGGAGCAAGCTGCCAATGAACACCTATAAGTTACACCTGCAAACCTTTGAGTTACTTGAGAATAAATTAGAAACCAGTAACTTCATCCAATCATTTGGTCAAAATCAACGATTTCCTTTACTAAGATTAATCCCATATCGCAAATCATACAAAAATTTAGTCCAACCTAGGAACCAAAACCGAGACCAGCACAGAAGTCGCATACGTTATCATTAGGCCACCGAAGCAGTTACGCCGCCGCCGGGTTCATCTAGTAGAGGAATAAGTTCCTCAGTAACCTATAAAAGGCTTGATTAGTTTATCAGGAAATATGTTATTTTAATAACATTTGACCCGGTATTGTAGTGTTATATAGAGCAAAGTGTTCTATAACAATATATACATGCCCACCTAAATAATAAACGCAGTTTACTGCTGGACTAGTTTCGGAACAAAGATTAATTACTTTAAATATAAACAGTACACACGATGCTCGTGCAGACATTTTCGTCCGTGGAAGATTAGATGACGAGAAACAAATGTAGATGCGATGAGAAAAGTGTTTAGAGATCATGGCCTCCTTATCGATATAGTAGTTATAGACTCGTCGATGTGGCTCTTCGAATGACGTGGTAGGTAAGGCAGGAACCGTGGTCTTAGGTTCTTTTTTCAGTGTACCTATGTACCTTTAAGGAGACTAAAAAAGTTAACTCAATAATGAAACCTAACTATTCAGTTGGAATCTAATATTTTAATTGGTACTTAAAGTTAATCCCTTTCTCTTTCTTTCTATCTCTTTACCTCGTTTAAAAGTTTATTGATGTCTCTCAAAATAAGTATAATAATTTCGAAATTAATAAATAGATCCAAGTCATCAAGTAAAAATGACACAATTTCTTTTTAGGATATGAAATTCTTTGGTTTCCGTTTGATGAATATTTCTATGCTCCACGACAGAGGATATTAATTTCCAAGTGTAGTTGTCGGAAAAAAGTTGACCTTTTCGTGAAGAGCTTCGGTTAATCAATATAAAGAGTATATTGAGCCAACAAAACCACTTTGTCGGTAATTAGTCGCTAATACTTTTGACCTTGGTTGTACGTAAGTGACATAGTTCCGAGACCAGTACTCCTAGTCCAAAGTTAACACCGATGAGTGTGGGAGACTCTTCGCAACACTTGCTAAAAATGAATGACATGCCTGGTGGCCTAGTCGTCTAGTTGTCAAACCAAAGTTCGTTGGTCCGTCTATCACCGATAATACGATTGTATTGTATTTATGGGTATATATTTAGTATGGTATATTGTGTGTTAATCGTCGGTCTGGTTATCATAGTCCAGATTGGGCCTAGTTTGGAATCAGATGGGTGGGTAATTTTTTTTTAATTGTAAAAGTATGAACTACTTGCTTTAGAATAGTTTAGAAAATAAGCTTTTAAATCTTGCAGGGTTTATTTGCTCCTTATGCATTTCGAAACCCTGCCGCTATGCTCCCGCATCTTTTAAGCGGGACGTCCAAAAGCAGTTTCGCAGACCAGCTTAGCAGCCTTTGTGTTAGTTTTCTATATTTATCTTAGTAGGTTTTAGAGGGTAACGAAATCACTATGTGTGAGACCAACCTTATCACTCTTTGTGTGTCTCTTCTCCAAATTTAATGAGGGAGGGGGGATCGATTGATGAATGAAGGAATGAATATTCACATTGAAAGAATACCTTCTGAACACTTAATTAAACTGCATGTGGGTTATGATTATAGTGTAAGTACGTGCCTAAATCATTATCAATTTATGTATAAAATTACCTGACACGCGCAACTTCCTACCTAGCTTTAAGTTATTAACTTAATTATCTGGTGTACAATAAAGCGATTTATTATTATTATATTCCTCAGCGTCTCGTCTCGTCTATTCGTCTGAGCGTGAAAAACGGCTAAGTAGTCGGAGTTCGCCATGAGTATGTTACTTTGTTACCTATATAATTGTCGTGTCACATTGTACATATTTGTAATAATATTTTGTATAATAATTGTTAATTGTAACATGTGTATTTTACTATTTTTGACGTAAACAATTGTTTCTAAATACTTAAATACATAAAAATAAACACATTCGAGTTATATTTAAATTCGTTTTATGTTTATATAACCAACTTATTACGTAAGAGTGAAAATAAACAGTGTTATGTTTATGAACTTTCACGAAACACTGCTCTTCAGGAAGTTTTTTCAGTTAATGGCTATATACGACATACTGCGGTAAACAATAAAAGCTGAACAATATGTATACAACTGATTATGTTGTTTATGCCAGGGCTGTTCCCTATCAATAGGTGTATTATAAACTCATTAGTGTCAACAGCTTTTAACAGTCCCTGATGGTCACACCTGTTCCTCATCTTTGGATTGAAGTGTTTCAGTCTACGTCTGGGTATTATTTACCCTCTAGCTGAGCCCAGCGGTGTCAATCGCGGTTGTTATTGTGGTTTTCAAGGAAAAAACAGTTACCTTTGTTCTAATTCGGGCTATTATCTGTTCATCAGCAGCCTGGTTACCATAACACAGATGCAGGACTGTCATAAACACATTTGGAAATCGTTATTGAAAAATCTTCAAATAAAATCGCCCTCAGGTTAGAGGTCCGCCGCCAGTCACTACGTGGAAAAACTGACATTCAAGTAAAACGGAGTAAATTAAGAGCTGGCTAAAGGCTTATAAAGTCTAACTGAATTAGAAACTAAAACTAGTTGTTAGTATATTTGAGGGCACGGACTTCACAATAGCCATGGATGTTTATGAAAACCGGGATCGACGACTTAACGTGTTAAAAACATATTTTAATTTCAACAACCCGTAATCTCCCACTACTGCGTTCCGGTCTCCTCTCGGGAGAAGGTTTGGGCTATAGGTCCCCACGCTGGCCGAGTGCAGGTTGGAACTGGCAAGACAAAGTTATTGGCTACATAATCTTGTTTTTAAGCCGTTCTCGACCGTTGCTATGATAACTAGGACCGACTGCTTAACGTGACTTCCGAATGACGGAGACGCTCATAGTATCATGCCACTAGCGACCTCTCATCCTGATTATCTCGTACTGGTGTTATGCATTTGTGGCTAAGAAATACGTAAAAATATGTTTAATCGAATTGAGAACATGCAACATTATGAGTCGGTTAAAAACTATATACCTACTGGTATTTATTCTCCTACCAGCAATCATCCCCACCTGGCCCGAGGCATCTAACAGTACGTCTTTGTGTCAATACGTTATATATAAAAAAACAAATTAATTCTTAGTGCAGGAGTTTTTTTTCAGTTAAAGGAAAGAAATTATAAACAGTGAAGCTGTGTAAAAAAAACATGTTCATTATTAATTACGCCACGGTAACGGCTTCAGTGGTAATCTCATCAGAGTTACACGAAACGTTAGTTGCGTAACTTATTTGTTAGTGGTGGTTGTTTTATGACTAGGCCGGCGTGGCGTCGTGACTTGGTTTCTTGTCAGTCGTTTCTAGAAACGATTTCGCCGGATTCATTTATAAATGTTTAGTCGAATGTGTTATGGCTTTAGGTAAGTTATTTTTTATAATATTATATCCAAAGTGACTCTACTCTGCCTGATGTAAAGCATAATAAAAAGACTGGTGGCCACAATACTCCTTGCGAATGCAGGCAATGCAACATGGTGACCCTCACTACGGCGGTCTATTAAGATTCTTCAGCGACCCGACTGCGTCAATATCTGTCGTCTTTATTATATTCTTTTTTTTAAATAAAATGTATTAATTATATATATATATTCGCAATCTCCTTTAAAATTTATTTATTTTAAACACACACACCACACTAGCCACACTCGGATGTTTATTGAAAACATATTTTTTTGAGGTTACGTTTTGGTGCCAAAAAACCTTAATTTTGTTTTTATTTTTTAATTTTTATGTACCCAGTGTTACACTCGCGACTAAGACGAATGTATTGACACCACTCACATAAAAATACGACAAGCCGTTTAGGCTCTAGGGTTGCCAAAGAAATATACATACATACATATAGTCGAAAAACTTAACCCACTTCTAAACTTTTTAACAAAAAAATTAAACTAATTTAAGTATATCTAAACAACGAATGAACGAAAATCATAAAATTATCTTGATTTTAAAAAAAAAACTAAAATCTTCAGCGATAAACATTACGTTCTAAAAACGTTTCTTTTATAATTACACGCTTAATTTTTGATTTTGTATTAATTATTAATACAAAACTCAGCATTAATATCTTAAAACACCTCTTTTTTCCCACCCTTAGGGTTGGTTTTTTTTTCAATGTAAGAATTAATTAAATCGGGCTACCCTGTAAAAAGTAATGTGTGGTCATACATAAAAAAGTGTATCAAATAGTTTAACTGTTAAAGGCTGTTGACAACTGTCAAGATAATTAACTAATTATGTTATTACATAATTATAATGTAGAGGACCTGAACTAGTTGATACTACTGCTTGCTCTCTTGTCAACAGCTGGTACTTCCGTGAGCTGTCCAGAGCCGAAGCCACCAGACTGCTTCTCAACGAGACGGAGAGCGGCGTGTTCCTCGTCAGAGATTCCAAGACTATCACCGGTGATTACGTCCTATGCGTCAGGTTAGTAATTTACCATTATAATTCGAACTTATGGACTTTCTTGTCGATTCTTCTCCATTGGAATGACATTTTGGGACCGCGCAAATAGAGTCTTTAATGTAACGTTTGGATAGTATCTGAAAAGGTCTAATTGAAAATCTTTTTGAATCAGTAACCAACAGGCGGATTACATACTTGTTTGTATAAACTACAATGTGATGTGGTATAAAGAACAACTATTCCAGATATTTTAATGTAATTTTAGCCTCATATACAATCTCTACTCAGTTCCTATTGATGTAGCATGAAGTTTAAGCTTTTACTAGCTGTGCCTTCTGCCATTTCCTGTACAAATGTATGTAAGCTTTGTTAAATCGTTGACCCTTTTTTATTTATCCAATACTAACGGTTACCCGCGGCCTGTTGGTAAAATAATTCTCACAATTATTTCAATAGATCCAGAGATAACCCTTTACAACCTCACATACTTATAGTATAGAAGAAAGTAGACCAGTAGCAAAAATCTCGTGGAACTCAGTCCACTAAAGATTATTTTTTCAAGGTAGTAGAGCCACGATCATTTCGACAGTACACATAGAAGACCGTTAGTGAGTGGGAGACTGGAGACCCAATGATCGAAATAGGATGCCGTAGATTAAGTTACCGAGGTGCATTGTTCCATTAACTGCACTTGCAATGAATATAGTGACCACTACTCCTGGATTCTGCTTCATACTTTCCACCAGGCAGAGTTTTTTTTTATGGAATATGGGGCAAACGCCTGGTGGTAAGCAATTTCCGCCGCCCATGGACACCCGCAACACCAGAGGCGTCACAAGTGCTTTGCCGGCCTTGGGTGATGGGGAGGGGGATAAGGGGAAGGGTTGGATTATGGGCCTTCGGTATCCTCACTCACTCGGTGAAACACAGCGCAGGCGCTGTTTCACACCGGTTTTCAGTGAGGGCTTGATATCATTCCGGTCGAGTCGGCCCATGCATGCCGAAGCGTGGCTCTCCCATTCTTCCCAACATTCAAACTTACAGATTCTTCAATTTCATTTATTATTCAATGTAAATAATACAAATTAATATAGATAATTAACCTATATTATAGTTTGTGTAAAAATATTTGAACATATCGTGCTATTCTTGTTGCTACATCAATGACGATGACGTGGTGTTTATTTTTGTTCCGACATCCCATAAAAGAATTGGATGTTCGCACGTAGATGTCGAAACTATAATAAAGTTGCCTTTCCTTGTAATTTCGTTCACGTCTGTAGTGATTTTATCAATATTTTCGGATACCTTAGAGGCGC
This sequence comes from Hyphantria cunea, assembly GCA_003709505.1. Taxonomy (NCBI): domain Eukaryota; kingdom Metazoa; phylum Arthropoda; class Insecta; order Lepidoptera; family Erebidae; genus Hyphantria; species Hyphantria cunea. Next base: position 85,625 of record PKRV01000605.1, read on the forward strand.
AATGGTAGTGTACCATGTCTCGGGTTCGATCAAATTTGTATGTTATACATCAAAGTAATTCTTATTATTAAATTTATCTCTTTCTAACTCTTTCTTTTACAGAGAAGACGACCGCGTATCCCACTACATAATAAACCGCGTGGTATCCGCTGATGGAACTATCAGGTATAGAATCGGCGACCAGCTATTCGCAGACATGCCAGCGTTGCTGTCGTTCTACCGGTTGCACTACCTGGACACGACCCCCCTGGTGCGTCCGCTCCCACAAGCGCTTGCCAAGGTAGCAGCGCCACCGCCACCACAGCCACACCAGGTCTTGGAGCTGGTGGTGGCTAAATTCGACTTTTCTGGAAATGTGAGTACTTGAAACATTATAATTCTAAAATTAAACCGAAAATAGTCTTTAAAATAAAGATTGAGTCGTCACTAGTATCATTTTAAGACTAACTAGATACATATTAGGTGTGATTTTTTATATCTATTAGGTATTGCACTACATTTGTGATAAAATAATGTGATAGTTATATAAAAATGTGTGATAAAAATACCAAAACCTATAATTGAAAATAACACAGGTACAGAGGCCGGCACGTAACTTGGCCAAACTCATTAGATGCGCAGAAGTCGTTTTTAGATCCCTTTGGTTGATAGAGGGACGCGGGGATTGTAGCATCAATCGTTTACATTCGATTTTATTTGTTTTGATTAGTTCATTAGGTGTACTTAGCTTGAACTTACCCCCACTACGCCGAAATCTCGCCAAATTACGTGCCGATACTTATACCGTTGCTTAATTTTAAGTGACGCTGAAGAATGAGAGGGCTAGTTTTTAACATGCTTTTGTTAGCTTCATTCGTATATATGTACGGTACGGTAACTTTGTACATGATTTTGACCCCCTCCAAAACGTGGAATTAACTCAAAATAAGGCAGACTTATCTAGCACTAATAACAATTCAATATTTTAAAAACTTAGACCCGTCATACTTAACAGGATAGCTAGGATACGCAATTTTTTTTTCGCCTAAAATTGGCAGTGTCGTTGTGCCAAGAAAGTTTGTTTTTTAGTTTTCTATATTCTGTGAGAAAACCTTATATCATAAGAAAATAATGACGTGTAACAAATCATTGTGTCTTTGTCGCTTCCTATTATCTTAAACGAGTTTTAACGACTTCAACTTAGGTCGTTAGATTACCAAAATAAACACTTACGGTAATTTTCTTTTGTTTATCTGTAAATTGCTACATATATTGTTTATTCTATTTAGGTAATTATCGCCCTCTTTACTAATTAGTGACCCTTGCTGCTGAGAAAGATGTCGTAGAACCGATTCCCAGACCCGTGATAATTTATGTGATCATTTGTTATGTACCTGATCGTAATTTATTTATAATATGTATACCATAGTACAAGCCCTTTTTTTATACGTGTGGAAACCCCCTCGGAAAGTCACCCCACCGGGGCTTACGGCGGGGCGGTGTATCGGATTCGAACCGACTAAAACCACACGGTGTGCCACTCTGCGCCTGAGACGGGAGGGATCCGGGAACCGCTTTATTACGTCATCCCCAGATACCCCTCCCAGATCATAGTACAGGCCCTGCCTTATGGTTAACAGTTACCGGATCCCTCTCTTCTCAGGCGCAAAGTGGTATACCGTATGGTTTTAGTCGATCCTGCAAACCCCGGTGGAGGGACGACCCGTGAAGGTTATCACACGTTAAAAAAAAGGCTCTGCCTTATGATATTTGTTTTTGGACCCTGTCTACCTTTAAACGAGCAAACGGAAACGGCTCCTACAATTTTCATGAAATTTAGTTTGCAAGGGGTTTTGGGGGCGATAAATCGATCTAGCATATTTAGAAAATTTACCAAAATTGAATACCGAGCAAGGCTCTATCATCCAGGTATTACATAAAAACTAGCTGACCGGCAAACGTTGCTATAAAAATAAAAGAAAATGTTTACGGGTGGACTACCCTTAACATTGAGGGGGTGAAAAATAGATGTCCAATTCTCAAACCAACCCGATATGCACACAAAATTTCATGAGTATCGGTCAAACCGTTTCGGAGGAGTTTAAATACAAACACCGCGACACGAGAATTTAACATATTAGATTAGGTAATAACGTATTACAATAGGCTAAAACCGCCTTTCGACACTTCCATACACATTCGATCTATATATTCCTGAGTCTTCCATCATCCATCCTTACTACTTGGCCAAACCATATACCTATATTACTCACCTACACAAAAAGAGGTATCTTCAAAGCATTTCCAGCTCCAAATATTTATACTCTGTATCGCATACGGTTAGTTGATACGTCATGGCATAGAAAAAATAGGTCTCCAGTCAATGCCTACCTATATTTAGCACCGCCATGGTTCTGTTCACGACTACATGACTAATAGGCGCAATCATTGCTATCACATTTCATATACTGCCTAAATATAGCTCGGGGGAGGGGAAGTGGGGGTTATGGAGACGTGGGCTTCCGTCCGCCGATTCGCTTGTGTCGATAAAATTGTTGCGATAAAAAGTTGTATGCTAGCATATGAAAGTGGGGATTCGTTGTCACCGATGAAAATGGAACTATATATTAGTTTTAGTATTTTTGTTAGTATGTTTGTGTGATTTTAATTATGAAACTATAATATATATATTCTTATTCGAAGTGGTTCCATAGAAATAACTAATACCAGGTTAGGTAACACGATGACTGACTTCGATACTTATTCGAAGTGGTTCCATAGAAATAACTAATACCAGGTTAGGTAACACGATGACTGACTGAGGCTCATATGCAGTTGATATGGATGGACCGACTCTAAACTATGGTTCTATTCTGAAAAGGCTAACCCAGACCCTATCTATATTCGCATATTTTTTGTTGAAGCAATGTTTTATTTTTGTAATAGGGGGCAAACGAGCAGATGAATCATAACACAAGAGGCGTCGCAAGCGCCATTTCATACTGTATTTTTAAAAAAAAACAAAGTTACATCTGTGGTTTGCTTCGGCATTTCTTCCCTGAGTGAGTCTTGGGAAATGCCGGTGCCTTCTAGCTATAAAGTCCGACGTGTCAAAATATCTGTAAAAGATTAACTTACAAAATAAATATTAAATAAACAGCCACATATTGGAAAACCGTAAAAAAAATATTATTAAAATTTCAATTGGTACTTATAATTTAGGCGAAATCCGTTGATTACGAATACGAATGGCCTAGAGCTGATGGTTGTGGCGAACCTCGTAGAAGGACCTATGTTCAGGAGTGAACGTGACAATGGTACAAAAATTATGCGCAATAAAGTGGCTTACTGTTTTTACTGCTAATAAATTAATATTTTAGAATATCGTTAATTCACAAATCTTCTCAATAATTAGAAAAAAATTGATGATTACCGAAAATAGATTAAAATAGATACCGAAAAACAACTTTCGGTCAAATCACCTTTCTTTTAAAAACAACATCTAAAAAGTTACATCTTTTAAGGAGATGAGTCTCTGCTAAACTAACAACAGACGCAACCTTGTCATGCTTTCGTAATACATTTAACTAGGGTTTTGACATATCATTTATTGATCTCCAAATATGGCTTCCATATTAATAAAGACTGCCAAAATTGAACCACTGCCCAAATTGGAGGAGACATTGCTTATTGTTTTGTATTTAAATAGACGTCCCTGCTAATACATTTCGGTTGTGCCTAGCTAATATACTTGTTTTAATTTAAAAATTTTCGTATATTGTGTCTCACAATTACATTACACGACCAATTTAACGACACCCTTCAAGTCAAAATTCATTAAGTCTTTAACACCAGAGCGTGTCTTAAACATATAATACACACTCTCGATTTTTTTTTGTAAATGCCATACCAATACAAGTAGGACATTGCTATTACGATCTAGTCTACTGATTAATGAGTCATTTCACTTTGACTTAAATTCATCAACGTCATCAGCAACCCATAATGTCCCACTGCTGGGCTCGGTTCTTCTCCAAGCAGAGGGTTAAGGCCATACGCCCCCATGCGTCTACGTTGTGGCTACATAATCTAACCGTTGGATGTTTTTAAGCCGCCCAAAGGCCACAAACTAAGCTTCACGACTGTTATCCAAGATAGCAACCGGGACAGACTGCTTAACGTGACCTCCGAATCACGGAGACGCTCATGGTAACATGCCACCAGCGGTCACCCATTCGGGTACTGGCCGCGCTGTCGTTGTTTACCTTCGGTGATAGTTTCTAATCACCGAGTCCAACTGAGCTAAGAGCGCCTTATATGGCCTAAATTAATAAAAAAAAACTGTAATAAGACTGTATCCATTAGCACTTTTCTTATTGTGGCTCTTAGGATATTGATAGTGGATTGAAATGGAGATAGATAGATATAAACCTTTATTTATACAACATATTACGTAGTTTCAAAAGAGTACATTAAATGTCGGATATCTCATATATATGTGTGTGTATATAAATCTATATCTCGTTAACAGCTCATACGATTTTCATGCAATGTGGTATGCAAGGGGTTTCGGGGGCTATAAATCAATCTAGCTAGGATTCATTATTGAAAATTATCAAGAAAAACATGCCGTCCAGGTACTATGTAGCTTACTATAAGCTTGCTTTCTTATAGACAATCAAACACAATTATGTCGAAAATCGTGTAAATATCATTTTAATGGTAACGATCTTGTTGCCTGTCATTCAATTACATATAGAATTATCTGTTGCAGTGATGTGTGAGATATTTTTTAATAATTATGTTCTAAGCTATAGTTAATTGTAAAGAGCATGGATTCAAAATAAGATTATTACTCTTTTTTCAATAAACTATATACTACAGTGACGATAAAGGTAAAAATTGCATTGCAGCTCCTGTAGTGTATGCATCTATTCAATCAGTTCACTCAGTAACGCATTCATTCGTTCGCACACTTATTGTACTATCTGTGAATGAATAAGAAGGAATCATTATGTCATCTCTAGTTCACGTGTGGTCGTGAAACAGTTCAGTCAATTCTGAGCAACGGAGAGGAGCGGGCGCGTGCGTCTAAGAGCCGACAATTTATATGGCTATATTACACTTCATATGTCAATTTATATGGACAACTCATCCACTAAAATCGGCTGAGTAATTTAGGTGCTTCGTCGGAAAATACAAACATACATAGACTGATAAACTGTCAAACTTATACACACTTTTCTTTAGTTTCACCGTAGTCGAGTAAAAAACCTTGCAAAATTAAGTGCCTTTTATGTCACCTCTAGGGCTCTCAACTATCACCCCGCCATTTTGTAACAACTTGTATGAAAAATATGTAAAACTACCCACAGGATGCAGACGACCTCCCCTTCCGTCGTGGTGATCGCTTGATGGTGATCAACAGAGACGAGGAACAGTGGTGGACGGCTCGGAACAGTCAAGGACGAACGGGGTCCATACCAGTGCCCTATGTCCAAAGGGTACGTAATTTTAATCTTTTATATGGAGAAAATTGTTGGAACAGGCATTGGGACAGACTGTTCAATTTGTCTGGATTTCTTTTTATGGAGTAGGTGGCAAACGAGCAGACGTATCTCCTGATGGTAAGCGATTACCACTGCCCATGGATACACAACACCAGAGGCGTCACAAGTACATTGCCGGCCTTCGGGGGATGTGTAGAGGTATTGGGGTGTGGGTCTCCGGTATCCTCACTCACTCGGTGAAACACAACACAAGCTTAGTTTCACACCGGTTTTCTGTGAGGCCGTGGTATCACTCCGGATGAGTCGGCTCATTCTTGCCGAAGCGTGGCTCTCACACGGGATGTCTTGACAACAGTTGTTCCCGGATTCCTGCTGTTAGGTGCGCAGAGTGGCACCGGCATGTTGTTTTAATCGGTTCGATTCCGTCACCCCACCTTTCCCGAAGTAAGCTAGAATAGAAACAGGAAAAAATGGGATAATTAGAATAAAACAAGTTTAAAATCTGGAAAAAAAAAATAATATTCAGGCAACTGTTTGTCACTAGAGATTTATTTTACCATATGCCAAATACCTTTACCTTTTATCTAAGTATGATGCAGAAGTAACTCAATATACCCTCATAGTATGGTTCACCATGCTATGTTCTCTCATATTTGACTTGACTACCTCGGTAGCGCAGTGGTAGCGTATGCGACTGCTGTTCATGAGGTCTCGGGTTAGAATCCTGGGTCGGACCAAATATTTGTATGATCTGTAAATATTTTTTTCGGAGTTTGGATGTTTTCTATGTATAATATGTATGTGTTTACAAAAAAAAAGAAAAGTATTTATGTATTCATGTCAGTTGCTTAGTACCCATAATACAAGCTCTGCTTAGTTTGGGACTAGATGGCGTTGTGTGTTAGATGTCCGAAATATTTATTGAAGTGAAACTTCTTTAGGCGCATGAGGGTAAAATTTTTAAAAATGTAACGTCACGCAAGTATGCAACGGAAGTGTCGAAAAAGAGAGAGAGAGCGATCGAGACCGATTGAGAGAGAGTGAAACAGGGCGAACGTAGCATGAAGTAACTAGCGATGGAGTGAGAGTAGGGAGGAAGCAAGTGAGAAAGATCGAGAGAAAAAGTGAGATAGAGCGATTGTCGTATCACGCACGGTGCCATGGAGCGGGAGGTGGGAGAGAGCTAAGAAGTTTCACTTCTGACATGTGTACTTTGTACGCACGCACTTTTTTTATTTATATTCGAATTCACGAATATAGTGATCACTACTCTTATATTCAACTAATGCACTCACTCAACTTGCCATCTGGCAAAGTAGTCACTTTGCCAGACTCAGAAGTAGAAAATAAGCATAGCTTTATATAGTAACTTTTTAAACTTTCGCGTTTCATGACATAATCATTATTTTCACGGGAATTAACGCAATCATTTTTTTTTTTTTTGTATTTAAGCTGCCAAAATGACTCTGCCCTGCCTGATTGAAAGCATGAGCAGAATCCAAGAGTGGTGGTCACCATCCTCAATGCGAAAAAGAACAATGCAGCATGGTGACCCACACTATGGCGGCCTGGGGGGAAGGGGTTGGTGAGGGGGATAGGGGGCGTTGGATTGGGGTATGGGCCTCCGGTATCCTCACTCACTCGATGAAACACAGCGTAAGCGCTGTTTCACACCGGTTTTCTGTGAGGCCGTGGTATCACTCCGGTCGAGCCGGCCCATGCATGCCGAAGCGTGGCTCTCCCACGTTAGAAAATCATTTATTAAAAGGCATACATACCTCTGATTAGCTTGTCGTTTCGACCAGTTCAACCTGGTATTGAACTGGCCGTGGTCAAAGGCTGACCTCTAAATAAGTGATGGCGTTAATTGCCGTGAAAATAATTATTATAACCTTATATACTTCTATCAGTGATCACTATTTCTTTTAAATTAATCCAGCCGTTCACGTAAGACTCATTCGCTTTTGTTATTAAAATACTAGTCATTATAATTATTTTATTAAATGTCCCGTCTGTTACTCTTCAGATCCTGGATCCCTCCGGTATGCCGTACCCACATACGGAAGCGCTGAACCAATTAAACGAGCCCTCGAGCCCACCCACAAACAAACAACAACAACGAACCAGTATGACAAATATGCAGGTAAGATAACTTTACATTTTACCAATCATACAAATAAACTCATCTAGCCCCGCGGTGTTAACCGCGTTGTAACTTCACCCGCAGGCAACGGCAACCCATTCCCGAATGTACACAAAAAAAAACATTGAAATCGGTTCAAACGCTCATGCACAGGAGATTTATATATATAAAGAACAAGATAAAATTGAGGTGTCTGTATGTAATTTCAGAGTAACAGCTGTTCAGTAAATCCTTATGCAGGTATTTACGGTACTTACATGAAACATTCAATTTCTAAATTTTTTGTCTCTCGGCTTCTTCAAACGACTTCAAAGAAGAAGGTTCTCAATTCGACTGTATTTTTTCATGTTTTTGAAGTTATACTTCTTTTAGCGCGTTAGGGAAAAGTGATGAGAGTAAATTTTTCGACGCGCGCGCACACCGTCAGGAAAAACAGACACCCTGAAGTTAGCTATAGTCAACATTTTAGTTTTTCAAATTTTTATCTTGTTACGCCAAAGAAGTATAACTTCTAACGCGTGTACATAAGTACACACACACTTTTTTCCACAGAACTTTCGACTGGGTGAACCGATTTTGATGATTCTTTTTTATTTGAAAACTGAAGCTTACTGTAAAATGTCTTGTTCAATATATAGCCATGCGCAGGCGTTCTCCTCTGTCAAAATATAAGCCCAAATGAGCCTACGAGTTGCACTGTTATGACACATAATTTATTAATGTGTGTGTGTTGTTTTGTTTCAATTAATGTGTGTGATTTGGTAGTGACAGGCGATTGATTTCATATGTGAGTTTAAAATGTGTATTTGTGAAGATTTCCCCCGCTACACATGACATACTTTTCATATCGGGGATAATCGCTATAGTTGTTTTCGGTCCGCCGGCCTGTGTTGCTCAATGATTATTTTAGATTTTTAGATACACATTTACACAATTCGACTAGATAGAGGGTTTAAATTTGTGTGCTTATGTAGATCTCTTGGTGAACTAGATGTATGATCCTTTTTTTATTCGACTGCGAAAGAAGGAGGGTTATGTTTTTCGAGTGTAAGTGAGCTAAAGCCCCTAGAACCTAGAGTGGTGTCAATAGACTCGTCTTAGTCGTGAGAGTGGCGCGACATTAAAATTAAAAAAGAAAACAAAATATAAAATATGTTAAAAAGTTTATATTAAATATATGTTTGTTTGTGTGTCCCACAGCGCACGCTGCCTGCGCCGGCGGTGGTGAAACAGCCGCGGGTGCCCAACGCCTACGACAAGACCGCACTCAAACTAGAAGTCGGAGATATTATACAGGTTCGAATTCATAAAATAAAAATTTTATAATCATAGACAACTCCCGCTTTAGGAATAAATCCTGTGACTTTACAAGCATGCATGAAACGGTCACAAAGAACACCTAGATTCAGAATAACAATTTGTGGATCACACAAACTGTTGTCCAATGTAGGGTTCTGACTCGCAACACTCAGCGCCGTAAAAAACCGCGTGGCGACCGCTTAAACTATTAAGCTACAAGTACAGTCAAAATATATACATCAATCCTCATCGTCAAATGTTAATAGGTTAATAGGTTGGCACCTTAGTCAAATTAGTTAAATTTTGATAATCTGTCAAAACTATAACTTTATATGAAAAATGTACTAGATACACACTTGTGACGTCACAGTTTTAGACTACTCAATCTAGCAATGGCTAAATTATCATAATCAAATAAACGTTGAAATAAATGTATTTCAACGTTTATTTGATTAAATTTTTTTATAGAAATGAAAAGTTGTAATTATTATATTTTTCGATAGGGTTTATAATAGAATAGAATAGAATAAACTTTATTGTACACCAGTTAAAACATTTTACATTCAGGAGCATAACATATTAACGACCATGTACAAATGGCGGCCTTTTCGCTAAAAAGCAAATTCTTCCAGGCAACCTTTAGATGAACAAATTGACTGTAGAAATTCGAATTCATGGGTAATTTGGTGTGAAAAAATAAATAAATAAAGGAAATCATTCATTTAAGATAAATAATAACAATAAAAGATTTAGTATTACACATTAATACAGTCAAATAAATACATAAATATATACAATATCTACACTTACGATATAAATGAATGGAAAATAATATAATAATACTGGTTTTAATGAAAGAGACATCGGTATTTATTTACTTATACAGTCAACTACCCACTTCCACATCCATTGTTGGACAAAGGCCTTTTCTTAGTAAAGAAAACTGGTATTTGTTTATAGATAAGCTAGATTTAAACTGATGAATAAAATAACAGACAGAATGATGTCACAATGAAATACGAGGTTATTTATTCTAGAAAAGTAGTGTGCAATAGAATTATAAAATAGGCAATATCTATAACCAACAATAGATATACATAACACGGAGGATACGTTCATAGTTTATCTGTAATTTGCGCAATTGCAAACAAAATTATTTAATTTTCACTTTTTTGGTATTGCAGGTGGAAAAAATAAACATAAACGGCCAATGGGAGGGCAGACTGAACGGCAAGTACGGCCACTTCCCATTCACCTGCGTCGAGTTCTTAGACAGCGTGTCGACCAGTTAAAACTGCCGGCTATATATTGACAGTCCATACTAGCGCTAACTATGAACTCTATTAGTCATACAGAAACAGCGAAAATTAAATCTTAAGGTAGGTTTACACTGGAGCTATGTGACAAACAATACAAGTAAACAGTCAAAATATTAAAAAAATACATTATTCTAGCAAAATTTATATCCTCTCTGTCGAAAAGCTGTCTGATTCTGAACTAGGCAGTGCTGATAAACATACTTATATATTTCTTAATACATACTTATTATTTATAGAAAACTGACTGCCTCTGTGGCGCAATGGTAGCGTATGCGACTGCTGTGCTTGAGGTCTCGGGTTGGATTCCCAGGTCGGACCAAAAGTTTGTATGATCTGCAAATAATTGTTTCGGAGTTTGGGTGTTTTCTATGTATAATATATATATATGTATTTATAAAAAAAAGTATATATATTTTTATAAACTAACCTACACCCTAAATAAACTTTTATTTTAAAACCCACAGTGGGTTTAAAAAAAGCCCATTTGCTCAGTGGGTATTTGTGGGTGTTTTATATGAGGATTGAGGTACTAACCTCGGTGTCATTCAATTGAGAAAATATAACAATATGAAGTTTCTTTTTTATTTATTTTTAAAGGTGCTAACTCATACCTTCAAAAGTAATAAAATTTTATGAAATATTTTTATTTTTTAAAGTACATTCTCAAAATCTCCATTGAGAATGTTACTGTACTATGCTTTACTATTCTTTTTTTCCATTTCGTGATCCCTTTAAGTTCATTTAAATAGCAGTCGTATTTTTCTTCGATTTTCTATGTTATTTGCAGTTTATAAAAAATATATGTACAGCATACTAATTTTAATGTTCAAATACACTCTGAAATATCAAACACCACCACAAATTTATACTTTTACCAAACAATCATTGCCCCAGCGTAAAACTACCTTTATAATTTATTAATCATAGTATAAATTTGCTTGAAAACTATGATAGATAAAATTAAATCTCGACTTTCAATTAAATATTATACTTTGGGTATATAACATAAGGTTTACATTTAATTGTTTTGCTGCTTATGGGCGGATAAATTAGAGTGCATGTGGACTGTGCCCACCGAAGGGACTGAGTGTGTGATTTGTTAATGTTTTAGCGTCCTTACAGTCCCAATTATAATATCTATTGATGACTTTATCATTCACAATCGATTCTGTTGTATTTGATGGCCGATTACAGCTGTTGTGCTATTTTAGTCACTAACTTTTAAATATTAGCAGTCCATTACGGATATGGATACGTGCGGGAATTAACTCGATCATGTAAAAGTTATTCTATACCTTTGAATTGCCTGACGTTTCGACCATGTTGCACTTATCGAGGTCACAGACGTACCATGTCAGCCAATGAATGGATAAAAAAGGTATTACATTTCGTATTAAGTGATCGACTAAACTCCCGTACGTAAACATAATTATATATGAGACTGAAGTTTGTGGTGGTCTGAAGTCCATATGTAACTAAAGTTTATAGTTGACTAAATTCGGAGTAATGTTTGTACTAGACCAAATTAATTTCTGTCAGGTCTAGGTATTAAATTGGTCGTACTGTTTATTATAAACCGATAAGACTTGTTCACCAAGTGTTTTGGACTAAAGTAAATTTTTATCCAACTCAAATCAAAAACAGACCATACTGTAGGCCATACTATACATCGTGAACCTTTAAGACTTCCGTTAATACTAGTAACGAAGACTATAGTTTGTATTAGGCTAAAGTCTCGAATCTTTGACCATATACAGAAAAATAAAAAACAGACCAGACTGTTTGTTTATTATGAACTTTAAGATTTTAGTTCGTGTGACCAACATGGACTAAAGTCTACCACGAACTAAAGTCCATAGCGAATTATTACACAGATGTAATAACACAACAATTACCATTATACTTAAAAATTGTATCAATATTTGTAATTATCGTTTTTAAGTACCTATGAGATGTAAAAATACAGATTAAAATGGAATGCTGAAATGAACTGTATTTAATGTTTGTTAAAACAATTTGTATTTAACAAATATGCAACATATTAATGTAAAATAATTAATTAAATATATTTTTTATTGTAAGCCAGGACGCACAAACAATATACGATAGAAAACAAATCATGTATAGATAAAATAGTATTTTTTTTAATTGAGATTATAAGAAACTCACTCGGAATTGTATTTATTTCACTTATATGTGCATTTTCATGCATTTTGCAATATAATATAGGTATCATGTAATATTTACATTTCTTTTTTGTCATAGTTTTAAATGTATGATGTTTATTTTATAATAAATAAAGACAAAGGTCGTAAATGAATTAAATGTTTTTATTTATTTTAAATGTAGATGGTGCGTATACTAAAGAAACCCTCGACCCTACTTTAGAACTTTACAGTATTTATATGTCAGGTAAAACGATGCAGACCTTAGCTATTCCGAAATGAAATAAGCTACATAAAAAATTAAGTAATTTGACTAAATTCCTCTTATTACAAAATTAAATTGTCGCCGATGTGACCAACACGAAACGACCTCGAGCCATAGTTCGTTGTGAGATTAGTATCATCATAATCATCAACAACTCATAATGTCCCACTGCTGGGCTCGGGTCTCCTCTCAGGAGAGGGTTAAGGCCATACGTCCTCACGCTGGCCAAGTGCGGGTTGGGGACTGAGTGCGGGTTGTGGACTGGTATGCGTGAGATTAGTATACCTTTGTAATTTTTTAGGAGACTTTAGTGAGACAAAAAGGATAACTAGAAATTTCTTGTAACGACTCGGCTATGGGATAACGAAATCTCCAGGAGAACAGCCATAAAAAGAGAAGGCAAACAAAAATGTTATACCAACCCGATTAACTTAGTTATTTATAGCAGTTAGCTATTAGATCTCCTCCACATTATGTTAGCGCCACTGCTGTCCCATTTGAAATGATGCTCTGCAGCATGTGCCGGTAGTCTTACGTCAACAACTGTCGGCTGTAAGGACCCTTAAAGACTGTTGATGAATATGTTAAGATAATGTATGTATCTACTCTCCTTAAAACATTTACTGAAAAGCAACCGTTTATTTTTTAGAAAATGTAGTTCGAATTAGTTATAGGTTCCTGCTTGTTTCCTTTGCCTTCCATCTCAAAGAAAAGAATACGCTTACCGCCTCCATCCTTTTCAATGCCCGTTCTCGTCCTACCTATGGAGATAAGGGCTCCTACACACCATGCCGCTGCATGCCTGAATACCCCGGCGACTTGTTTGCTCGTCAGGTGCAGCATGTGCGTTTTCAACGGTTTACCTGTAAAAAATATCTTGAACTTCCGCCAGAAATATGAGAAATAAAGTAGGAGGTCACTACGTCATACCTGAAAATGTATTAAATATTCAAGCAGAAAAGAGCAATACGTTCGAGAGTAGCAAAGTATAGACCCATTTAGGCTTATACTTTAACAGAGGGGAACCTGTCTGTATAAGCCTGTTCTAACATAGAATGTATTTATGTGTGCTTGAAATTCTGAATGTCTTGTTTTTATTGTTATGTGTGTTTTCAGTGCCAGGCAATTGTTTTGGTATGTAAGTCTTACACGTGTATGTGTGGAGATTCCCTGCCAAATGATATGTTTTGTAAAGGAAAAAGACGCTACGGCTGCTCCACTCCGTTAAATAGCCCGTGTTGCTCATAGTGTAGTACATAGAATTATCTAGACCCATAGTCTAGATAATTCTATGTACCACTTTTCAATTTCATTTTTAGCCAGGCAAGGTCTGCAATAAGACTTAGAGAAAATCACAGTAAGTAGTCCAAAGTGATTGTTTTGTCGCCCCCTTTTAATAACATTGAAAAACAATCTAACTCTGGCAAGCTGAACAAATACTACTAAACTACCCTACAATAGCAGCATTTTCTTAGGAAGTATGTAGAGTTAAAAATCTTTTTTCCCCGATTCAAAAATTATGCAAAAATATACCTAACCAGATCGATATCTCTAAATAAATTTAACATACTTTTGTATATATTTAAATAATATAGAAACAAATTGAGTATTTTGCCGTGCTTAGTTCAGTAACCATTTGGTTATTTTTTGTAGTTTTCTAGATTTAGAACGAAATCGTGCAATACAAAATTGTGACAATTGGCAAAAGTTTTCTGTGGAGGTGACGTGATTATTGATTGCCGTAAAAATTGTTTTCTATTCAATTAAATAGGCAGAATTTGCCAGAGATATATTTGTTTCTTGAATTAATTATTTTTAATTCTTGTTTTTTTAAATCGTTAGTTACACGTTTTACAAAAAGTAACTGTAAATGTACGCGTATGAAGAAACCGGAGATAGCAACTATTTTTATCATTTTCTTTAAAATATGTGTTTTAAATGTAAATAAATAAGATGTTCTGATTAGAATCTTGTTTAGTGCTAGAAACTAATAAATAAGGGAGTATCTGGTGTCCAGGAATGAAAAGAAAATAGTTTTTTTTGTGTCAGTGTCCGCAATTTTGACGTAGTGTATTTTAAAGCAATAAAAGTAGATTGACTATGGAAACAGAGACGAATGTTCAAATAACTGTGAAAACTGAAATAGTTGATCCAGAAATTGATGGGAAAGCGACAGAGATACAACAGTCTAATGGCTCACTGGGCGATTTTAAACGTAAGCATATTCGTCTTTATCTCTTCTTATTCTAAGTTTACTTATGACTAGCTTTTGCCCCTGAGCCGGTTGTTTCGTATATTGGTACATACTGTGTATGTTAATCCCAAGAATCAAAGTAAAACCATGGCAAATTTAAATCAGATCAGTTTAGCGGTTTACCTGTAAAAGTGTAACAGATAGTTACTTTAAGAGTACTATGTGAGATATTTATTCTTGTTTCTACTTGTCCCCAAAAATCGGCCCAGCCATTTCAGAGGAGTTTCAGAACAAACATATGATACAAGAATTTAGGATATATTAGATTTGCAAATCATTAAAAAGTATCTCAGTAGGCCACTATAGTGTGGGTCACCAATCTGCACTGTCATTCACTATTACAATGGTGATAACTACTCTGGAACTCTGTCTGTAAAAATACACTTAAAAAATATCATAACTTTTATTTTAAATAGCTATTTACATATAAAAGTGGAAGGCGACTGACTAAGATTCTAGAGATCAACGTACAGCCCAAACTGCTTAACCTGGAATCCTGAAATTTTGACTGTTGATTCTTTATATAAAGTAAATGAGGGCTAAGAAGGGAATTATGGAAATGCCAACACTAACGAGGTAAAATAGGGAATGAAATGTCTACTTTTGTGCCACAAAAGCCACAGGCAATAGGGTTTACAATCCCGCATTTTGCATTCCAGTGGTTTCCCACATCTTAATATGGACTGTGGAAATTCTGCATGTGTGGTAAATCCCAGAATTTATTTACTAACAGAACATCTCTGGCAAATAAAAGTTTGAGAAAATAATTGAGTCTAAGACTAAAAACTGGTCCCTTGTTTACAATTATGTGAACACTATTACCCTTACAAGTGTGGAAGTGGAGAGAACATTTCCTGCAACCGGTTAAATCTGTAGTCCTGTATAGAATAAGATGTTGGACAAAACAATTGATACAATATGTTTTTTACACTCTTATTCAGAACAAAAACTAACTTTTATTTTTATGATCTTTGATTCACTTCTCATTCATTTAACAAGGAGTTATCCTTGATTTATTATGTTTTTATTTTTACTGAGAAAACTCAGGGATTGCAAACCCCAGCAGGCAATCACAAATACTTAATATATTTATTTAAATACAATGATAGTTTTGAGAATTTGGCTATAAAAATTTTAATTGCTCCTTTTACCAAAAGTTTTCATTATTGCCAGAATAAAATAATTTTATTTTCAAATTACATTTTTTTTACTGTACATTATTATACGTTTTCTGACGCACGCCTTCTCTCCCAATTTCCATTTCTCCCAATCCCTTGCCATCTTCATCCAGTTCACTCCCTCTCATCCCCGTATATCACGGTTCCATCTTTTAAATAGAATTAATTTGAGACAATCCTATAAATATTTAAAAAAATATGTCTCTGTAGTATCCGTTGATCATATACTTACACAGTCAGTGTGACAAATGGTCCGCTGCATTTGTCAAACGACTGACAAAATGTAACACATGTAGTGTACAAAAGGTAAGTATATGATCAACGGATACTACAGAGACATATTTTTTTAGTTACGGACTGTGCGAAAAGGAAAATACTCTACAAAGCAGAAATTAGCCAAATGTCTCTTTCTAGCGGTTAATATGCATTATTTCTTACCCAGTAGAGTGCTTCTTACTTTATAAGTTTATGATTATTGGTTTGTGAAACTACCCTCCATCGTAACTATTGTTAATACCTTACTCTTATGATTTATTCACTTGTATTTCTAGGCTACTTAGCTAATAGGCGAATTACGATATTTGGTGTTTTATCAAAGACATAAAGATAGTATGTAGCAATCATATAAGTTGTTTAACTATACATGTACTGTACCAGGGAGACTGTCATATCAAACAATTATCTATATTCATAGCAATAAATAGGCGCTCATAGCCCAGTTGCACTCGGTGATTAGAAACAATCATCGAGGGTAAGCAACGATGGCGCGGTCAGTACCTGGATGGGTGACCGCTGGTGGCATGTTACCATGAGCGTCTCCGTGATTCGGAGGTCACGTTAAGCAGTCGGTCCCGGTTGTTATCATAATAACAGTCGTGAAGCTTAGTTGGAGGCCTTCGGGCGGCCTAAAAACATCCAACGGCAAGATTTACGTAGCCACAACGTATTCTTGCCAGTCCCCAACCCGCACTTGGCCAGCGTGGGGACGAATGGCCTTAACCATCTCCTGAGAGGAGACCCGAGCCCAGCAGTGGGACATTATGGGTTGTTGTTTGTTGTGTTTTATAGCAATAAATTATACACCTGTGTTATAATATTTTAGGACCAATGATATATTCATCAAATGAGAATTTTTTTCTCTTATATCTATTATTTACTTTATTTTAGAAAATAGATTTTTTTAAAATATTTTTCTGTAAAAAATAATTGCTTCACGACTAAGTGCCCGTGTCGAAACTGGTTGGGTTTTTCGGACACCTAACACAACGCCATCTAATCCCAAGCTAAGCAGAGCTTGTATTTTTATATTTTTTATGTATATTTTTAAATACATACATGTTATACATAGAAAACATCCAAACTCCGAAACAAATATTTGTAGATCATAAAAACATTTGGTCCGACCTGGGAATCGAACCCAAAACCTCAAGCACAGCAGTCGCATACGCTACCACTGCGCCACTGAGGTAGTCAGTCATCTTTTAGAAAGATACGGTGGCATAAAACAATAACATTAAGCACTATGCCGTCAATCGTAAGCTGTCCGACTTAGTACAGACGAAGGGGAGGGGGTAGCAACCCTCAGTTTTTCTCCCTTGACACATGATTTTTGTACGGCGTTGCGGAATAATGCATTAGAAGAGGTATTAATATTGTATGGCATCAAAACGTAACGCATCAATTTTCGACAAGGTACCTTAGTCTAAAAAATTAAATTATTGAACGATTATTCAAAACTATAAATAGGTGTATTTTATAGATTAATTATAACCTATCCACACAAATACAACATGTAATACCAATGTATTCTCTGAGATAGAACAAATAAAAAATAAAGTGAAAAAAGTGGGAGAGCCACGAGAAAACCGGTGTGAAATACCCCCTGCGCTTTGTTACACCAAGTGAGTGAGGATACTGGAGGCCCATACCCTCCTCCCATCCCATTACATCTCACAAACGCCGACAACGTACTTGTGACGCCTTTGGTGTTGCGGGTGATAATGGGCGGTGGTAATCGCTTAACATCAGGCGATACGTTTGCTTGTTTATTCCATAAAAAATACCTAGGGGTAAATAATAGACGAAGTACTACTTTTTACATGGCTGCGAAAGAAGGTGGGTTATGTTTTTCGAGTGCATGTCTGTATATATATTTCTTTGGACCGCCGTAGAGCCGGAATGGCATGTGGTATTTTTATGTAAGTGGTGTCAATAGATTCATCTTAGTCGTGAGATCGACACTGGGTACAACAAAATAAAATAAAATAATAAATCATAATAATAATAAATATTTCGGACATCTAATACACAACGCCATCTAGTCCCAAACTAAGCAGAGCTTGTATTATGGGTACTAGATAACGGATATTAATACATGAATACTTTTTTTTTGTAAATACATACATATTATACATAGAAAACACCCAAACTCCGAAACAAATATTTGCAGATCATACAAACATTTGGTCCGACCCAGGATTCGAACCCGAGACCTCATGGACAGCAGTCGCGTACGCTACCACTGCGCCATCGAGGCAGTCAAATAAAAAATTGAACGCAGTCGGGCTTTTATTTTATTAATAATTAATTACATACTTGTTTCTTCTCATTATTGTAATTGTTCATATGTGTGTTTGCGTACCCGCAAATAGGGAGTGTCAAGTAAAGTGTAGAAATAGGGTGGATTGTAAACCAGCGTTAATAGTCAATACGGCTTTGCTGTAGGCTTTTAACATCCGCCCGTGCACCCTTTTCGATCTTACGAAAAAGGTTATGTATGTTTGTTTTTTAAATATGTTTAGAAGGCAATGTCTTTTTTATCTGTACTCCAGACAAAATCGCGGACATTAGCTAGTATTAATATAAATGTGAAAGTAAGTCGGTTTGTTTGTTACGCTTTCATGCCTTAACTATTCAACCGTTCGTCGTGAAATTGTATATTGACTTTATCAAGGAGACAAACAAGTACATTTGGTCCATGAAAAAAGTACTTTCTTGAACCGGACAAAACCACGAGTAGAGTGAGGAAACATTAGTAGAGAAATATGGGTTTAACTACCTTTGGCATGTAGCTGCGTCTGCGTTACCATCGGTTTTCATCTCTACTCTTCATTCCATCCCATGGTTGCCTATAAGATATTGCTTTGGAACGATGAAACAACAACCCATAATGTCCCACTGCTGGGCTCGGGTCTCCTCTCAGGAGAGGGTTAAGGCCATACGTCCCCACGCTGACCAAGTGCGGGTTGGGGACTGGCAAGAATACGTTGTGGCTACGTAAATCTTGCCGTTGGATGTTTTTAAGCCGCCCGAAGGCCTCCAACTAAGCTTCACGACTGTTATCGTATGATAACAACCGGGACCGACTGCTTAACGTGACCTCCGAATCACGTAGACGCTCATGGTAACATGCCACCCGCGGTCACCCATCCAGGTACTGACCGCGCCATCGTTGCTTACCCTCGATGATTGTTGCTAATCACCGAGTGCAACTGGGCTATGAGCGCCTTTGGAGCGATGGTTACGATTAAATCTCTGAATCACTAAAACTACTTTAAAAGTTCTGTCACCGCATAGGGTAATGTTACCTGCATACAAGCGGGCGTAGCCACTGGTAAAATCTAGTATAATATTAGGAATTTGAAAGTAAGTCTTTCTGTTACGCTTTTACCAAAACCGCTGAATCGATTTCTATGAAATTTGGCATGGAGATACTCTGATTCTTGGGAAAAGACATAGGCAATTGATTACAGTGATAACCGAAATAAATGTGGGCGTAGTCATTGGTAAAAACTAGAAAATATGTAAAGATTCAAATCAGAACTCTGAAACATATTGAGAAACGATACCAGGGCAATAACGATATAACATATTTAAGATTAACTTTTGTTAATACTAATAATATTGTAACGAATTGATGTCCGTATATTGATTCTAACAGTCAGAGAAGAAGAAGTATGGATCAAACCGGAAATAGAAGACAGTTCGCAGGACTCAGAGATACAAGGCCTGCCAACAGGCTTAATAGAGATCGAAATAAAGCAAGAATTGACTGAAAGCAAAGGTAAGTGGGCTATATCTGTTTTATTACTATAGACAAAACGCTTTATAGGATAAGGTCTAGTAGGCAAAAACGTCTTTGGTCTACTAGCCCAAAAAGTCCTTGATATACTGGGTCTGAGCATTCTTGGTCTAATTGGCCAAAAGTTCTTGGTATATTATGCCAAAACGTCCTTGATCTACTAGACAAGAAAGTCCTTGATCTACTAGACCCAAACTTTTTTTTAATAAGTCAAAATGTCGTTTGTCTCCCAGGTCAAAAAGTTTTTGGTCGAGTATCCAAAACGTCTTTTCTAAGGAGTGGCCTGTAAGCAGCAGTGGATTAATATAGGTTGTAGATGATCACAATAGACTCGATGACTGGAGCTCGTATGCTGTCTGTATGAACTCAAAACTATAGGGCAAAACCACCTATCTGAGGAGAGGCCTATGTTTTTTTTTTTTTTTTTTTT
>PKRV01000605.1:106289-118279 GCA_003709505.1 Hyphantria cunea
ATGGAAAGCATGAGCAGAATCCAAGAGTGGTGGTCACCATCCTCAATGCGAAAAAGAACAATGCAGCATGGTGACCCACACTATGGCGGCCTGGGGGGAAGGGGGATGATGAGGGAGATAGGGAGCGTTGGATCGGGGTATGGGCCTCCGGTATCCTCACTCACTCGATGAAACACAGCGTAAGCGCTGTTTCACACCGGTTTTCTGTGAGGCCGTGGTATCACTCCGGTCGAGCCGGCCCATTCATGCCGAAGCGTGGCTCTCCCACGGTACGCTATGTCTTGTAGTGGTCTATTAAAGGCTATTTGAAGATGATGAAATGAGACCCGCTATAGGGTCGCATAGTTTTAATATAACCAATAGATACGGACTTTAAAAAATACATCTGTACAGTTTGTTTCGGCATTTCTTCCCAGAGCGACTGTTAAGAAATGCTGGCGCCTTCTAGCTGTAAAGTCCGATGTTTAAAAATATATGTAAAATATTTATTTACATAACAAAAATAATTATGTTTGTCACATATGTATATATATACTAGCAACAAGTCCCGGCTACGCACGGGTTCATTGCGCAAAATATAATGTAGCCTAGTTTCTCTGAGATGTACGCGAACAGATAGACCCGGCGGAGGACGTTGTTTTATAATATTATATGTAGTGATATTACATTGTTTGTTTCACAACGGTTTACTTTAAGGCCGTGGTATCACTCCGGTCGAGCCGACCTATTCGTGACGCAGCGTGGCTCTCCCACGGTTATTATCATCAAAAGCTTTTTACAAGTCAGTGCTGGCCTTTTTATGGTGTTTATTAATTGTTGACAGATGATAAGGATCCGGTGTCGAAATTGCCTCTCAAGAAGCGGCTCCAATCGTTGGACAAGACACATAAGGATACATCTGAAGATGATGATTCGACTACACAAAACGAGAAAGGCCAGGTAAGCTATGATATTTGAAGCGATTGTAATCTGCAAATTCGTTATCAGCGGATACGGTTGTGGGGACCACTCGACCAGGACCGAGGTTCGGTTACACAAGGTGTTCATTTTCTTTATTTTGTGACGTCACTTCTACTAATATTATAGTGGCGAATCTTTATAAGGATATGTATTTTTTTTATGGAATTGGTACAAACGAGTCCATGGACACATGCAACACCAGAGGCGCAACAAGTGCGTTGCCGGTCTTTAGGGAATGGGGTGGGAAAGGGAATGGACCTCCGGTATCCTCACTCACTCTTTGAAACACAGCGCAAGCGCTGTTTTACATCGGTTTTCTGTAAGACCGTGATATCACTCCGGTCGAGCCGGTCCATATGCTCGTTTGCCTCTTTTACATAAAAAAATAATTAAGCAACTTTATCGTAAGTTTTGCCCGCGATTTCGTCCGCGTGTTTCCCGGACATCGCAGTAATCATTTTTCTAGTTAATATATAGCTGATGACACTAACAAATAACGTGGCTCTCTACTGGTAAAGGAATTTTCAAAATCGGTTTAGTACATCTAGAGATTAGAAATTCTACAAACACACAAACTTTACCTCTTTATAATAAAAGCATACACTAAATGAGCCCGCGGTGCTACACGGGGTACGACAACAACCGCGGGTAACGCCGGGGAGCGAAGCTAGTCTAAAAGAGTAACCTAAGTTACTTCTTATATTATCAGCTACTTGTCAGTGGAAGTCTCGTTAAAATCGGTCCAGCCGTTCTAGAGATTAGCCGGAACAAACAGACAAGTGAGACAGGCAAAAAATAATAAAAAAAAAATTTTTTTTTATGTAAGTACCGTATATGCATTAAGAGAAAAGCTGTTCATTTGAAATTACAAACAGACACTTCAATTTTATTTATTTGTATCGATAATCAAAAAATTTCTGAGGTGCATGACCGGTTATCGAACCCCAACACTCGCCGTTATTGTGAAATGCCAGAGATAATTATCATACGCTAGCATAAAAATTTCATCAATTAGTCTCGTAAAATCGAAACCAATCGCAAACAAATATTTAATGAGTACGAATCGTCAAGTTCACAGATTATGCATTTGTAGTACAGTATCTTAACGGGGTGGCCTGGTTTTGTTCCACCGGCATATTTGGTACGGAACGACCTGAGTAATTACATGGCCTCAGAAAACCGATGTTAGCAACTTGTTACATTTCATTCATTTAAGCATGGTTCTGGAGAGCCAGTCAGTTGGCTGTCTCGCGTGACTGCATCGGTGGCACATTGCTACCACATGCTGTTCTTAATGCTGGTCTTTGGCTCGGTACCCGGGTCGCATAAAGTGTTAAAAGTATACAAGTATTGTATAAATTAACCTAGGTGTCATAATGCAAGTTCTGCTTAAATTGAAGTTAGATGGCGGTGTGTTAGGTATCCGAAATGAGTATATACTTATTTATTTTGAAGGTCGTAGGAAGGGGAGGCGGTGAAACTTGAGTTGAGTAAATTCGTAGACGACGGTATTCGTTTACCGTCTAACTGACTGAGCTCATCTCTTATACAATAAACAAGACTTTCAACCAATGGCCAATCAATAGGCCGTCATGGTGTGGATTACCATGCTGCATATACCGTGGGAGAGCCACGCTTCGGCATGAATGGGCCGGCTCGACCGGAGTGATACCACGGCCTCACAGAAAACCGGTGTGAAACAGCGCTTACGCTGTGTTTCATCGAGTGAGTGAGGATACCGGAGGCCCATACCCCAATCCAACGCCCCCTATTCCCCTCACCATCCCCCTTCCCCCCAGGCCGCCATAGTGTGGGTCACCATGCTGCATTGTACTTTTTCGCATTGAGGATGGTGACCACCACTCTTGGATTCTGCTCATGCTTTCCATCAGGCAGGGCAGAGTCATTTTGGCAGCTTAAATATAAAAAAAAAAAAAAGTGTTGCATTGTTTATATTCGTAATGAGTATGATAACCACCACTCTTGGATTCTAATTCATGCTTTCCTTCAGGGAGAGTAGAGTCACTTTGATGGCCCATACATAAAAAAAAGACCAAGAGCGCCACGCTTCGCCGTTAATAGGCCGGCTCGACCGGAGTGATACCTCGGCTTCACAGAAAACCGGTATGAAACAGCGGATACTATAGGTCCATACCCCAACCCCTACCTCCAACCCCCAAAGGCCACTTATGAAGCCTCTGGTGTTGCGAGTGTCCATGGGCGGCGGTAATTGTTTACTATCAGGCGATAGGTATGCTCGTTTGCCCCCTATTACATAAAAAAGACGCCAGTCTTGATAATGATCTAATCTTGGAAATTGTTCTTTCAGACTGGTGCTGAGGATAAGGGGGAGAATGCTGAACAAGAAGATAAAGGTGACGATGAGAAACCTAAAGGTAATAATGATAACCACTCACATCAGCCCACAGCCGTCAGATTCTAAACTAGTCAAAGCCTGTAATATTTTAACCAGACTATTATATATTAAAAAAAAATTATTGAAAAACATTTGTTATATATTATTCTGGTGTCACGTTCTTGCTCACAGTGAATTTTAAAACTATCTAACCGATTTTCAAAGATTTTTTTATTGTGTGTTTTGCTGGCGTGCCTAAGATAGTTATCACCGCGCTGGGACTAAGCCTTCGCCTAAGTATCTAAAAAGGGAACTAGTTTTCGCTGTTTTTGCTACATTTTCTTTGATTCCCAGCACCTATCATTCATTTTACAGCGTTTGTTATATAGCATTCCTAGATAAATGGGTAGACTCGACCCGAATAGAAAGTGATGTGTAATACGAGTATTATATTTTATATTGCTTGTATCTAATACAAGTTTTATATAATCCTAGTATCTTTATTAACATCAGCCTATCTGAGTTCATTGATGACGTTCTTCCGGTTACGGCGGCCAGTATTAACGGAGACCAGCCATCTACTCAGGAGATATTATAGTGCACAAGTGTGTACGTAAACACAGGTGCACTCTCCATTCTCTTTCTCTCATAATGCGATGGGACGGATAAACAATACGGTCGAGGACAGATTAGGCGCAGGATCGACAGAGCTTAAATGCTCTCCGAGTCAGGGGGGTCCAGACCCAAACTTTCAAACTCGGAGCTATTAATAAATATTTCTTTAATCAGAAAAACTGAATAACACTTTTGACCCGACCGATTCGAACCCGAGACCTCTTGATCCGCCTTATCAGTCCACTTCTGATCTCTTTGCAAATGTCACTTCAAACGTTAATGCCTGTGGGCGTCCTACTCTACGTTTGCCAAGACGCGGTCTCCATAAAAACATCTAGTATCTTATTGAATCCTAGTATCTAATACGAGGTTTACATATCCCAATATCTAATACGAGTATACATAATCCTAGTATCTAATACATGTATTACAGATCCTAATATCTAATATCTAAATGACCTTGGTATCTAATATAGTATTACATAAACCAAGTTTCAAATACGTGTAATAGTTAATCCTAATATCTAATACCGATTTTAAACAAATATTTTATTATTACAGAGAAATACATAATGTACTCTTACGAGGTGACAAAGAACATTCAGATAGTGACCATTACCGAAGAGGAGAGGCAGCTAGAGCACATGGAGAATATGAAACTAAGGCAGCACATGAGACACGTGTGTGAGGACTGCGCCATAGGGTTCGTGCTGGAACAAGCCTATCTCGTGCATATGAAAGTGCACTCAAAGGTGAGTCTACCACTAAAGTAGAAAGTGAATATTTGCATGAATGATTAATGTTTACAGTGATGCATTAAGTGTGGCATTCTTGTAAGTTTTCTTAATTGATATTGTTTATTTTTGCTTGTTTTCATGGTCTCTTGTAGTTTTATTAGTTACTTATTATCATCAGTCAAAACGATAACATTGTATTAAAAAATGTACTGAATACAAACTTATGACGTCACTCTTTTAAACTCTACAACTCTACTACTCAATTGAGCAATAGATTTCAATATTTATTTGATTAAAATTTGTAATAGAAATAAAAAGCTGTAATAATGATATTTACAGAGATATTTTGTAATATTCGTTTTAAGGTAGATGACATTTGTATTAAATACAGTCTACTGCTATATATATATATATATATATATATATATATACAATACACAACAATAGGAACAATAGGATAGTATATATATATATATATATATATATACTATCCTATTGTTCGATTTTGGCATGTGTATGGATTGGCTCTTTATTGCATAAGTAGGTCATACTAAAGTGGGTGTTGTGTTGGCGATGACCAGGAGGCTGGCGACCACGAGTGCGAGCTGTGCCACTCGCACCTGAAGACGGCGGACATGCTGTACCGGCACCGGCTGCGCCACTACCGGCGCTACCGCTGTCTGCTGTGCTGGACGCGCTTCAAGGACAAGGATACGGCCGCCTGCCACGTCATGAACGACCACGTTGGCGCCTCCTTCCACTGCGACCACTGCGGAAGGGGCTTCAAGTGTGTATACCCCCCCTCTCTCTATCTCTCTCTCTCTCTCTCTCTCTCTCTCTCTCTCTCTCTCTCTCTCGCTCTCTCTCGCTCTTTCTCTCTCACTCTTTCGCGTTCTCTCTCTCTTTCTCGATGGAGGAACTTCTAGAAACAGCCTTTAATCGTGGACTACTGAACTTAAGCCTCTCCTTCGAAATGAGGTTTTGGTTGTTGCAAGCTTTCCGTCTCTTTGCAGTGATGATGCCCTGCTTAGCTTGCTTCCTTAGTCGCCTATTACGACATCCATGGTATAACTGGGGGTGGTGATTCTTAGTCTGTCACCACACGAATACCGTTAACATAAGTATGCCGTCACAAGTATACCGTCACCAATATATAACATTTGTGGACTATAAGAAGGCCTTTGAATCGATCGAGATCTGGTACTAGAGTCCCTGCAGCGTTGCCAAGTAGACTGGCGATACATCCAAGTGCTGAGATATCTCTACAAAGCGGCCACCACGACCGTCCAAGTACAGAATCATCAAACAAGGCCCATACCTTTGCAATCATCGAGGAGTGAGACAAGGGGATGTTATTTCCCCGAAATTGTTCACAAATGCAGTGGAGGACTTGTTCAAGACGCTACACTGGAAAGGACGTGGCATAAATATCGATGGCGAATACATCTCTCACTTGCGATTTGCGGACGACATCTTCATCAAAGCGGAGACGCTGCAGGACCTACAACAGATGCTAAACGACTTGGCTGACTCTTCTGTGTGCATCGGCCTACGGATGAACTTGAGTAAAACCAAGGTCTTGTTCAATGAACTTGTACTACCGGAATCGGTCGCGATACACGGTGCCATTCTCGAAGTTGTTCAATAATATGTGTACTTCGGGCAGACTTTGCAGTTAGGTAGAAACAACTTCGAGGATGGGGTGAACAGAAGAATTCAGCTTGGCTGGGCAGCGGTTGGGTAACTTCGTCGGGTTTTTTCATCGTCAATCCCACAGTGCCTAAAGTCAAAAGACTACAATCAGTGCGTCCTACCCCTCATGATATACGGAGCCGAAACGTGGATGCTCACGGTACGGCTGGTCCACAAATTCAAAGTCGTTTAGCGTGCTATGGAGAGGGCTATGTTCGGCGTCTCTCTGACAGATCGCATCAGAAACACACAGGATTAGTCAGCTGAAGTGGCAGTGGCCTGGCCATATCAGCCGCAAAACTGATAACCGTTGGGGTAAACGGGTTCTTGAGTGGAGACCGCGTCTTGGCAAACGTAGTGTGGGACGTCCACAAGCCAGGTGGAGTGATGATCTGCGTAAGATTGCTGGCAGGAGCTGGATGCGAGAAGCCGAGGATCGAACTAAATGGCGAGAATTGTAGAGGCCCATGTCCAGCAGTGGACTGCGATAGGCAGATGACAATGATGATGACATATATACCATCACCACACTTATACGAATTGAGACATGACCTTCTTTTAGTTATCACCACCGCTTATGGACACGATTATACAGACGGACGGACAGAATAAGCTAACATATGTAACTTTTATGTCCAGGCGTCCTCAGTACCTGAAGAGGCACGTAGAACAGTATCACACCAAACCGCATCGACTGGAGTGTGCCGTCTGCTTCAGGGTCTTCCACGAGAGGGGGTGGTATAGGTCACATATAAGGCAAGTGCTTAATTAATATACCCGTTTTTTTAAGTGTTTTACTTATACTTTATAATTATCCTAGTAACCATTACAGCTGACCCCACATTGCTTTTTGGTCGTGTCGTGATTTGGCTGTGTAAACAAAATGCAAAAAGTCCACGCTGATCTTTTTAAATGACTTCAAAAAAGAAGGAGGTTCTAAATTCGACTGTATTTTTTTATGTTTATTACCTCAGAACTCTGGACTGGGTGAACCGATCTTGATGATTCTTTCTTTATTTGAGAGCTAGTACTTCCCCTGTAGTCCCATTTCAATTTGATCCAGTTCTTGGAGTCGGTTTTTTTGTGAAAATTTTGAATTAGTTAATTCAAACCAATGTCTGATTATCCCGTAATAATAATAAATATAAGTATCATACATAATATAGTTTCTAATGTATTTAGTGAAAAGTTGTTAATTAGCAATTATAAACAGACATTTAAATCGTATTTATTTGTATATATACGTGAGATCTGTGAGGTGGCTAACCACTAGAACGAAACGTGGTCCCCAGGACCCACAACGAGGAGGTTCGGCTGAGCACGGTGAAGGTGCCGGTGTCGTGCGAGGAGTGCGGGCGCACGTTCAAGAACAAGTCGTGCCTCAAGCGCCACGCGCAGGCGCACCGGGCCGAGGAGCTGCCGTGCGGGCTGTGCCCTCTCGCGCTCAAGAACCGCCACGCGCTCGCCCGCCACTACCTCAACGTGCACAACGAGAACTACGACGGGTCAGTCCTTCAACATCTTATCGTCATCCACGACCTCTTATAGTACTTGTAGAAATTTTCATCAATCATCAACAACCCATAACGTCCCACTGCTGGGCTCGGGTCTCCTCTCAGGAGAGGGTTAAGGCCATACGTCCCCACGCTGGCCGAGTGCGGGTTGGGGACTGGCAAGACAACGTTGTGGCTACGTAATCTTACCGCCGGATGTTTTCAAGCCGCCCGAAGGCCTCCAACTAAGCTTCACGACTGTTATCCTATGATAACAACCGGGACCGATTGCTTAACGTGACCGATCCGAATCACGGAGACGCTCATGATAACATGCCACTAGTGGTCACCCATCCAGGTACTGACCGCGCCGTCGTTGCTTACCCTCGGTGATTGTTTCTAAACACCGAGTGCAACTGGGCTATGAGCGTAGAAATTTTACCAGAATAAAATTAGTTAAATGATTTTATTCCTTCAAAGAGAATGACAAAATTGTGAGATAAGATATAATGTGAGACATAAGGACTATTTATGATGCGTTCAGGAACTAGTAATTATATTTATAATAATCCAACTGTCGGTAAGCCAAGTAGAAAATCTCAAAATGATTTATCGCTGCCGAAGCCCTCTGTATACAAAATTTCATAAAAATATTTGTAGCTGTTTGAGATTCAAATTATGCATATATTATATACGCATACACAAGATTAGATTTAGAAAAATATGTCATTGTTACTTCAGCCCACTGAAGTCCACTACTGAATTAGTGTTTCCACCAAAGAGACCATCCTGGTCTAGGGCATTCCGCATCATTCTTTTTTTACGGTAGTAAATTAGGAAATAGGCCGAAATCTCCTCAGAATTGACCAAGCTAGTATCGTCTGGTTAGCATGTAATAGAGTTTGTATCAAGTTTTTCTTTCTAAGTCGTCTAAGGAATCTAATTAGAATTGTGTTTACATCTTCATCAACAACTGAAAATAGGTAGCAGAAGAAGTATTGCACAACGCAGTCTCGTCTTTTACGGGAGTCATTCATAGTCTTTTAAGATTAAATTAAATTCATTTTAATCCATTAAATTGAAGAAGGAAATAAAAGAGATAATTTTTATGAACAAAAGTATCAAGACTGCTTAAGCACAGTAACGAAACAGTCTCATGAGATCGTAAATATCTATCTAATTTTGCTAAATACAAATATAATGTTGTGCTACTCTTATAATTATAGTGTTATATATGTGTGTGTGTGTGTGTGTGTGTGTCAGGGCCCCGGAAGTGACGTGCGCGCTGTGCCTGCGTGTGTGCGCCACGCGGGCCATGCTGAAGCGTCACATCCGCCGCATGCACAGCGACCGGACCAAGAAGTGAGTCTGTTCACCTCCCCTACACGCCATACGACAACATCACATTCAATTGCTATTATTCCCGCCATTTTTTAGGTTATTTAGCCTATTTAATTATAAATCTAGCAATTGACAGCACGGATGAAGTAGTTTTATGCGGTTGTAGGTGTTCTTTGTGTCCGTTTCATGTATAACGGACACATTAAACGTTCGCAGCGGCACAGGATATACTCCTAGATCGAGAGTTCTTTTAAAAAATATATGTTAATAATTAGTATGGCCATAAATACTGTTACAAATACCGTTATTGAGAAGGTAGTCGAGACCCTTAACAACACCATGTTCAATAACCAAGTATGGTCCTTTCAGCAGGACTCGATGCCGGGTTTTTTTTATGGAATAATGGGTAAAAGAGCAACTATCGCCCGATGGTAAGCGATTCCCGCCGCCCATGGACACTCGCAGCACCAGAAGCGGCCCAATTGCGTTGCCGACATTTAAGGGA
This sequence comes from Hyphantria cunea, assembly GCA_003709505.1. Taxonomy (NCBI): domain Eukaryota; kingdom Metazoa; phylum Arthropoda; class Insecta; order Lepidoptera; family Erebidae; genus Hyphantria; species Hyphantria cunea. Next base: position 115,989 of record PKRV01000605.1, read on the forward strand.
TGGGAGGAGGAATTGGGATATGGGCCTCCGGTGAGGACACTCACTCGGTTAAAACACAACGCAAGCGCTGATTCACACCGGTTTTCTGTGACTCAATGGTATCACTCCGCTTGAGCCAGCCCAATCCTGCCGAAGCATGGTTCTTTCACGGTAACTCTCGATCATGGGATCATAAAGCTCTATCCAACCAATCTCGGTTAGAGACGATCAGAGCTGAACTAACTTACGGACTGACCGTCATCTAATTCGACCAAATTGGTAGAATTAGCCTATGCACCATTTATTTTTTGACCACTATTCCACCTATAATTTGGCCCCGTACGACTTCTTTTGTTTCCAAACTCGAAAAAGTCACTCGCCGGGCAGAAATTTGAATCGAATGAGGAGATCATCGCCGCCAAGGTGGCCTATTTTGCAGACCTCGAGAAAAGTCTAACTTTTTTAACCCGTCATCGTTGTTGGGTCAAGTGTATAGAGCAAAAAAAAGTTTTTCATTCCTAGGCTAAGTACTTATCGGAATGACCTCGTACACAATATTAAATAAATCTATTGTTAAATAACCTTTAGGCAATCGTCTGAAAATAAGTTATTTATTGGCAACAATGAATAAATAAAAACATTCTAAGCTACGCACGAAAAAGTCATAATCACTATGTGATTATAACTGTTACGTGTAACGCTTAGGTACCAGTGCGACCACTGCGGGCGCTGCTACCTGACGAAGGGCGAGGTGCGCTCGCACATCTCGTGGTCACACGCTATCGGGGCACGAGTGGGTCACGCGTGCGGGTGCGGGCGCGTGTTCCGCACGCCGTCGCTGCTGCGTGACCACACGGCGCGGTTCCACGCGCCTGAACCCCCACCCAAGAACCACGAGTGCGAGCTCTGCGGGAAAGCCTTCTCGGTATGTATAATAATAACAACGTTTCTTAATATTGCTTCATATCCGCTGTACATACTTAAATTATGAGATATTGCTGTAAAAAATATAAAAAAAATCTTTGGTAGTATGTTCTATGTTCATTTGAGAGTTTTGCGAATTTCGCGATCTAAACCTTATGGTCTCATATTTGTGATAAATGAAAAACAACAGTTCTGTTCTGAGACACAGATATTTTTTTAATAATAAATATGTGATATTTCGTGTAAATGATATATACATCATTGTTAAATGTGTATGTACAATGTGTGTGTGTGTACAATCATAGGCAATGATGTTATTCACAATGCACAGATTATTGTGTACATAATAAGTATATTTACTTGCAATAATTGAGTGTTGTTACTCAAGAAGTAAAGCATCAAGCCAGATGATTTACTTCTTTATTGTCATGCCTAAGTAGCCACTTATTCTTGATTTCTGATACCAACAGCAGCAGCTTACATGTAATACACATATTAGTAAAACATCTTTTGATGTGAAAACCCCGCTGTTGACGTGGCGACCCGTCGTCACATTATGCGTCGCCACAATTTTTATAATATATGTAACATATATTTGTAACTATCCTATATTATTGTTACAGTTTTCTTTTATTTAATTGTCTCCTCAAAATAATTCCAATAATCTACATCTGCCAGAATATTAATTTTTATTACTAAAAAAAAGCTATTTAAATCCAGAACAAACAAGTTCTCACACGTCACAAGAAGAGCCACTCCAACGAGATGTACCCGTGTAACGAATGTGGACTCCTCTTCAAGACCCAACCGTACGTGAAAATCCACTACCAGATCAAACACTTGAACATGACCAGAGCACAGATCAATGCACAAAGGAAGCTCAACAAACAGAACAGAATAGCGCAGAACAACCTTCACGTGAAACCAAACTGGGAGCCTGCCATTCCCAATAAGAAGCAAAAGGCCCCTGAAAGTGATCCCTTGCTGGTCCAAGAGACGGATATCTCGATCAAGACAGAGAAAGAGAGTAGCGATGGAGAAGAGGAAATAAATGTACCCCTGTTCGAGACTTTTGTTGATGTTGATAGGAATTGATGATGTTTTTTTGTTGTTCTTAGGTAAGATTTTTTGTTTTTGGAGTTATATTAGACTGTCATTGTTGCCCGGAAATAAAAATGGTGCAAATGAGTAGACGTATCAAGTGATGGTGAGTGGTTACCGACACTGATAGATATTTGCTGCTTTTTTTGTACTCCTCCCCTTACTTCTAAATTGATGAATTGTACACTAGTTTTCGTCGTTATGTCCGGTCGGCCAATATGTCAAAAATCTCAAAACAGAGCCTGGCTTAGTTTATATAATTGCTATTATATTTTTTTTTTTTTTTT